>JAEANM010023414.1:0-11375 GCA_017656035.1 Myanophis thanlyinensis
ATGTTTTTAAATTGGTTTTAGAATCTGTAATACTGTGTTTTTATCTGCTGTGAACCGCCCCGAGTCCTTGTTGAGATAGGGCGGTATATAAATGCGATAAATAAATAAATAAATAAATAAATATATTTTGTGAACATCCCCAAATGTATTAATTCAGCTATTAAAAGTTACTATGTTTGCATCACAGGTTCCAGAGTGTAGTTTTCTTCTTTCCCAGCCCATTCCACAAAATAGTCTAAAGTTCAAACTCACCCATGCAACCAGAGATACAATACTGACCTTGATGAAGAAAGATTTTAAGTTTGCTTTCCTAACTCTTTCAATGAGAGGAGAAAGGTTTGTATACCAAAGAACAAGGCTTATCTCCAATAAGGAAGAGAAATACTTTTACAGAGCCTATGTAGACCCAAATGTTAATAAGCTCAAATGTTAGCCAGGAAACTTTTAGTACGACAGAAAGGAAACATTATTAAATGCATTGCTGGAGAGCAATCATCTTAATTGCTAGTCATCTTTGAGTCAATCTTAACTCGTGGAGATTTCATAAACATCCTTGTGGTTTTTCTGGCAACAGGATAGAAGTGGTTTGCCATTACCTTCTCAGAGGAGGTTTTTCAGCTTCCCAATTTTAATTTCCAACCCTAGGATTCTCCAGAAGATCTCATCCAAGTGCTAACCAGGCTTGACCATCCGTAGCTTATGAGCTCAGACAAAGTCACCCAGATACTACTGCTTGCTGATAGTTACCTTAATTAAAAGTAAATCAAATAAAATCAGTTTTTGACTTGCTGAACTGAAGCCCTCTGCATTCTACCTATGCGCGAGGCTGTAAAAGTTTTGCAAGTTTGATGAAAGCCATATGGACCTGGAGAGCCTGATTTGGTAATAAGCAGCTGCTTTATTTAGTGCCAGGGGGAAAAAAACCCACAAGGCATGCTTCACATTATATTACACGGAGAACATGGGCAGTGAGAGCTCCATGCAACAGCAATGTGATCTCACGGTATGAAAATAACAATGAATATAAAATAATTTGGCATTTCAAGACGGGCAAAATAATTTGTCTTGTCTTCAGCAGAGTAGTAGCTGATCTGTGGGAGTTTCAAGGGGAGGCGATTACTTATTTTCCTGCCAGAGAAAAGGACTGAAAGCCCTTCTTCAGGAAACCTGAAATATGAAAGGGAATGAAGGGAAAATAAGTCTTCTGCATTTATTAATCTTGTTGCGAATCTGACCATATATTCATATATTTGTAATATGATTTTGAAATTATCAGATTCAGTAGAACAGTAGCTCACCCTCTTTTCAGGTAGCCAGGAATAAGGCGCATTTAAGCTTTCCTTTTCAAGATCTGAGTCTTTAAAAAATGGTAGCTTATCTTAGAGTACTAGTGTAAGACTAAACACACAGAGAGATAGACGTGTACAAATTCATCTTCTACTTCTGCGGAGGTCTTGATGTACTGTTGACTTTTTCCAATTTATATGTCTGGCATGAAGAATCAGGAACACACATTAAGTTCCAGTTAAGATGATTTATGGTTCATGCCTATTTCAAGTCAATCCATTGTCAGCACTACATTGGTGCTCCCTAAGAATCAATGAAATTCAAGAGGGTTGGATTGTTTTTGGCAACATAACAACTCAGGGCTGATCACTAGCGTGACTCCACCCTCTGGGATCTGCCTGCTTTTCTTCCACAACATATTCTAAAAGCTGAAAGTATTGCATAATAGTTGTGAAATGGATCCCATCTCCAGCTACATGCAAAGATAGACAACCTTGGAAAAATGACTGAGTTTTGCTACAATGGCATGTGATCATAGATCCCATAAAACACAGGACAGGAAAGGGAGAAAAATAAAACCAGCTTTGAGAAAAAGTAGAACTAAGCGGTTGATAGGGATAGTAGAACTATCCATTTTGTTGAAGAAGTCCATTATCTCTTTGCATAGACTTCATTTTTACTTTTAACTTCTCTCTCGAAGTGAGAAATAATCAACCACTACCACATAAAGCTATTATCTGGTTGTCGCTTCTGCATTAGAGGATCATTGCACCAGGTGATAATCATCAGAGTTTTTCTCTCTCATCCACAGGACTAATTAGCTTGTGGGAATGACCCAAAAGCTTGCTTGTGAATAATGTCTTAAAGTATACAGTAAATATTACCTAAAATAAGAGCCAGTTAGAAATTGGAAAACCATGACTTCTATTCCTGTCTTAGATACAAAGTTGGCAGGGTGACTGGGCTATTTATTCTCTCACAGCTTTTAGTAAGTAGGCAATAGCAAACCACTTCCAAAATTTTGCCAAGAAACTGCAAAGACTAGTCCTGGCAAGTTGCCAGGAGTCTACACTCACTTGAAGACAGAGAAACTTTACTGACCTCAGAAGGATGGAAGGCTGAGTCAACCTTGAGCTGGCAGTCAGCAGAATTAGCCTGTACTACTGCATTCTAACCACTGCCCCACCATGGGCTCCTGTATAAGATAGCAACAGCAATAGCACTTAGATTTATATACCACTTCACAGTGCTTTACAGCCCTCTCTAAGCAGTTTACACAGTCAGCATATTGCCCCCAAGAATCTGGGTCCTCTTTACCAACCTCAGAAGGATGGAAAGCTGGCTAAACCTTGAGCCAGAGAGAATCAAATTCCTGGAATGAAAAGGGAGTTAGCCTGCATTACTTACAAAAGTAGTTTGAAAAGTAGAATACAAAGAATTTATAATAACAATATCAATAATAATGTGGTGTGAGTCTAGCCTTATATGTTATATATAGCTCAAGACTTTTAACGCAAGGAAGCCCAGGCAAGCCACAAGGTTGGACACCGATGAGCTAGAGCAGGGATGGACACCTATGGCATTACTTTTGATTATAAGATCCTGCTTATAATTGCTTTTATTGCTTACAAAAGTAGTTTTCAAAGTAGAATGAAAAGAATTTATAATAACAATATCAATAATATGGTGGTGTGAATCTAGCCTTAGAATCATGTAGAAACAGAATCATGTTAGCTTGGCATAATCCCTTCGTCAAAATACAGGATTCAGAAGAAGTTTTCTTCCCCTATAATGGCAAGCAAGCAAATATTTTCTCCTGCTGATTTATATACATGTGGAGTTGCAAGTAAATTAAACCAAAGATATTCACGTCTTGAAAGCAGCCATTAAACAATTTATGAAGATGTACTGTTATCACTGGAAATGAGACCTCTGCTTTTGATCATAACAGTATCATTAGCTATAACATTTATTATTGAGGAAATTGGACCAGATGTCTCTCTAATTAGTAATTAGAATTACCTGCAGAATGACTCTGAAATCATGCTGTGAAAAATGCTCTTGGGAGAGGAAAAAAAAAAAAAAGCCAGTCCTCCTTAGGTTTTCAGATGCACAGCAAATGGTTGTTGTGGATAGTTTTTACCAGTGATATAACTAAAGTTAGATATGAGGGCTAAGTTGTAGAGGCTGGAATTATGGAACTCCCCGCACAAATGATCACAAATGACAGATGGTAGTGTTTGGCTTCACCCACATACTGATAAAGTTAGGGGCCATCTGGAACGATTCACGATGTCATTCTTTCTTTGTGTTCCCCTCCCCTAACACAATCAGGAAAGCCATGTATGCACTTAGAAATAGATAAATTAATCTCTGAAAACCTGGTTCTTTGCCTAGTCTTTGCCTACGGTGTAATATGCACCTGGCTTTTGTTTCTGCCATCTTTTGTTCCTATCTCATTTTTTTTTCAAAGCAAATTATGTGCTTTTAATTTGCTTAGTTATGTTTAGTTTAGTTATGTTATTGTTCCTTGATGGAATCCAGCCCATCTGATAAATACTAGAAATATCTACAATAGATTGGAATGGAATAGAACAGAACTTTATTGGCCAAATGTGATTGGACACACAAGGAATTTATCTCTGGTGCGTAAGCTCTCAGTGTACATAGAATGCTACAGTCAGGATATAATAAATTGAATGTATTATTAACTTGGCATTAAAACCTATCAAACATAGCTCTGGTGGCTTTCTCACAGTCACATCCTTCATTTCATTGACAAAAGGGTTATGATAAGAGATTATCTAGAAGAACAGTTCTTCTGTTATTCTTTAAGAATGAAAAGTATGTAAAACATCATTTCAGAATGGTCATTCAGTGTCTCAAAACGGTCTGGTATCAAGATGGATCATTACCATCTCCAAGATACCCTCAGTTTCAAACTTGCTAGATGAAGTATGTCCAATAAGAGGCAACTGGCTGAATATGGCTCTGAACGGCTAGTAATGTATCCCCATAAGATCATAAACTTTTAACATTATTATGCAATGTATATACATTAACTCTATGCTGTATGTTATGTGTAGCTCAAGACAATTCATTTTAACTCAAGGAAGCCCAGGCAAGCCACAAGGTTGGACACCCATGAGCTAAAGCAGGGATGGGCAACTATGGCCATTTTACAACCTGTGAACTTCAACTCCCAGAATTCCTAAGCCAGCCAAATCCACAGGTCATAAAGGGGAAATAGTTGGTTACCCGGCTAGATCTTCTGTTGACATTAGAAGATATTTTGATTCAGATATAGTATCTTTGATCTCAACAAGTTTAACAAACCATTTGCCACCACCATTTTTTTTTTCCTGGGAGATAACTTGCTGGTGAATTTTCCCTTGCAAGAAATTATGTAAATATTATAAGGAATCTCATAAATTATTCTGGTGTCGAACATTGAACTTTCTATCTATGAATCCTACTCCCAGGTGTTTTCAAATAATGATAATAATTGGATAGTTGACCTATAACATTATGTGTGGTTCTTAATAGAAATGTGTGGGATAGCTTTTGCTTCAAATCTGAATATAACTTTGTGCTCTTCCAATACTACAGTATAAATAGTTTCACAGCTATGATATCCCACACAATATCTGTAAACAAACTACACATGACTTGATAGAAGCCAGCTTTCCAATTTTATGCTTTTTATTTCAAAATAGTTGGGAGTAGGATTGGCAGATAGAAAATCAAGTACTTCTTTCTATATGCTCCCCCTTAATGGATAATACATTCAGTTTCTGGAAAAAAAAAAACAGATGAGGGGAAGGCATGGTTAATTATGGCCTGAGAGCAGAATATGCTAATTGTATCACTTCATATATTTATTTATGTACTTTTTTCTTCCATGCTTTTCCTCAGAATATCTTACAGAAACTCTAGGTCAGGGGCATCAAACTTGATTTCATTGAGGGTTCATCAGGGTTGTGTTTGACCTCAGAGGGCCAGGTGGGCATGGCCAAGATGGGCATGGCCAGCTCGACATCACTTCCGTCAGGGGTGCCTGTGGTGACCTGAGTGCTCTGCGAGCGAAAACGAAGCTTCAGAGGGTTGCAGATGGCCCTCCTGAACTCAATTTTTGATGGCAGATGGTTGCAGGTGGTCATCACAATAGATAACAGAGCTCGGGAGGGTTGTATGCAGTCCTCCCAAGCTCTGTTTTCACTGGCAGAGACACTGGGGCTGGTTCTTCATTATTTCCAGGGCAGCCCTGTGGGCCAGATCTAAGCACCCCATGGACCAGATCTGGCCCAAGGGCCTTGAGTTTGACACCCCTGCTCTAGGCTGTCACAGAGAAGAGAGGGTTGACCTGAGCACCTGAGAGTGGGACAAGAAGTAATAGATTAAAGCATATTCTCCTAGAATTCAGGAGAATGTCTTGCATCCAGAAGTTATAGGTGTTTCATTACTTGAGGTTTTTAAGAAGAGATTGGACAACTATTTGTCCAGAATGATATAAGTTCTTGCTTGAGCAGGGGATTAGCCTAGAAGATCTCCAAGATGCTTTCCAGATATGTTATTCTGAATTCTAAGCTGCCTTGCCTAATTTGCCCAATTTCTGGATTTTTGCCAGACCTAACAAAGAATAATCAAAATATTCTGAGTTTCAATTTGCCACATTGTGATGTACCTGGACTAGTCTAGTTGAACTTCTGAGCCACAAAATATTTGCTTTATGCATGGGAAAAAAACAAACAAATTTTCTGTTTTGCGCCAAGTCTAGCTGTGATAAATACTTGCAAGAAGTTAACATAAATCCAGCATTTCTGAAATCTAGATATATAATTGCTTATCAGGTATTCTACCACCAGCTGTTTTCAGATGTTCTGGAGAGTAATTTTTAGTGTATTTATGTAAGGGGAGAAAATGTAATCTGCTAACTTTAATCCTATATCTTGCTGTTACCTCTTCAAGGCATATGAAAGCTACATCTTCAAAATGATAGAAGCATAAGCTGTAGCTCATATTAGCATGCTTCGTTTTTTAAAATAAGCCCATTAAATCCAGGTGAGATCCAATTTAAAGACATCATAGGACAGGATCAGAATTGCTAGTCACACATCCCTGGTGATTCTTCTCTTCAGGAGGTCTTGAATTTGGTACTTAAAAATAAATTCTCTAACTAGAAAAACACATTTGATTAAAGAATACCAATGTGCATACATTTTTTTAATTAGCTTATTTATCTTTTGAAATTGCTTAAGTGGTTGAAAGGAAGCATGACTGTGACTCCTATCTGCAACACTAACTGGATTGCAAGGCAAAAAAAAGCTCAGAATACTTCAGAATTATTGGTTTATTCACTCACTGTCATTGGTTCATTGCCCAGATAATAGTTTGCCTCCTGCAGGAGCTTACATATTAACAATAGAAATAGTATTTAGACCTACAGTATATACCATTCCACAGTGCTTTACAGCACCCTCTGAGCATTTTGCAGTGTCAGCATATTGTCCCCAACAACCTGAGTCTTCATTTTACCAACTTCAGAAGGATGGAAGGCTGAGTCAACCTTGAGCTGGTTATGATCAAACTCCTGACCATGGACAGAGTTTGCCCGCAATGCTGCATTCAAACCCCCATATCATCACAATTCCTACTACATATTAGATATCTAACAATATATAGAAGAAGAAAGAAAAGATACTCAGATAAATAAAGAAGGTGTGAAAATTCATAGGACTTAATGTGGTGTGGTGATGAAGACTAACAGAGTTTTGTTTTAGTTTCAGGGGAAAAGATTAGAAAGAATACGTTAAAACAAATATGAGTAGGTCAGAAGAATTGTCAGAGAAGCAGCAACAGTGGAAATTAACTAAAAATATCAGAGCGAGGATTTTTACAAGACAACTTTCCCTGTCCTCACGTAGAAGGAGACCCACCATTTCAATTGATCAAACAAATTAATACTTTATTCTATACTCTTGATTCTATCCATTCTTGTTTTAGCATGCTCACTTCTCAAGTTCTCCATTCTCCATTTCCGTTGCATTCCATTTACTTTTATATGTCTCCTGGCATACCCAACTCATATTTCCATGTGATAAATTGGCTGAACCTTGTTCTAATCTGTAGCCATTTTGTTTCTTTCAACATTTATGCGTTGCCAGAGTCTACATTTTCTCCACCACCTTGCTAACAGCATGTGGAGTCTTGAAATTTCCCCATCCATTTATTCATTTCATTAAACATTCTATCATTCTATCATGGTATACAAATTTAATTGCCTGCTCTTATTTTTTGCCCTTTATGAATAATTCTATTTTTCCTGTCAAACACAACCACTGTGTTTTTTGTGACATTCATTTTCGGTTCTATATTCCATAGCACATCATCCAATCTTAAAACTAACGTTCACTACAGATTGTTCAGGTTCCGTCCAGCAATCGAGCATCATCTGAATCCACATCTCTGTCTAATATTTCTCCATCATCACTATAAACATTTCACATACATATTAAACAGCTAAGTGAAGCTTTTCTTATTACCTGTTCAGTGTTGAATGTGATTGTCATTCTCTTTCATTCTTGGATGTCTCAAGGCCCAAACTCTTTTTCCCCCCTTGTACTCTCTTACCTCACTTTTGCTAATTCAAAATAATGGTGCCAAATACTTTTTCCCCTTCTGGATCATATTTATTCATAATGTTGCACACACACACACACACACACACACCCCTCATCCTTGTTTCTTTTATTATCATCAGAGGATTGAACCTCATGTGCACCTTTGCAAGCTAGATTATATCAGCACATGCTTTGGGTTATGTATCTTTTAGGCTTTTTATTCAAAATTAAACTTTCATCCTCACTTCCCTGCATTCATACAATCCTATTACCTTCTTCCCCTTTCTCTTAGTTTCCCAAACACACAGCACATCCTTATTTTCTCTTTCATTTCATTCACTAAGTCGTCCTCTTTCCCATTTATTCCTCTTATATTCCAAATGAGAAAGCTTCATATTACACGATCATTTCCCATCAATACTGAATTCTATTGTCCAGTGTGGTTTTGATCAAATGAAATTGTCACACAACACTTTTCTTAATAAGAAAGAGAAAATATAGATTAGATTACATTAATGCTAGATACAGCATTCCCTGCTAATGGTAAGGACAATACAAGTAATTTTAGGTACATTTTGGTCAGCTTGCTAAAAGGAAAGCCAAATTCCTGCTTTAACCCCAAGACATTCATGCAATGCTATGCAAGTTAGGCTCTCTAATCTACAATTCACGTGCAAGCCAACAAACTATTACCCATATATCACTAAACAGGTATTATATACAAACCATATGCAGAGTATACATTGAAGGTCTTGTGTAAATACACTCAGAGCGGTGGTTCAGATTAATTTAAGTTAAATGGGAAACATAAATACCAAGAGCATGACCTAGAAAATGTTTTCTTATTGGTTCTATGAAAGAGGCTTGAAAAACCTTTGGAGAGGTCTATGTAATGAAATGAAGAAAAAATAAAGAGAAATTAAATCCTGCAACAATATTTGATTGAATCAAAAATTAAGACTACTAGAAATAAAAGGAAGGAATATAAAATTGGTTTATTTCATCAAAATTAAAACAAGGCATTTATCTGCAAATTATTATTTTTGTAATGTCAAATGCATGTTCTACAAATGCAAGAAAATAGATTATTAGATCAATTGACAACTTTTCTACCACTATGTTAATTCTGGAAATTAATATTCTGTTGTTATTTTTATATAACAGAACACCCTTATTCTTTCTGGACAGCAAGAGGTGCAAACCTTAAGCTGCTTAAAATGTTCCATTTTAAATGAAATACTATATCATCATTAGATTCCTCTTCAATGATCAGGAAAATCTGAAAAGAATATTTTGCTGTTAAAACTATAAAAACAGAGTAGTATCAGTAAAAGAAAAAAATAAAGTGAAGCCATTATGATACATTCCCAAGTACCAGTACCAATAAAATGGATAAAAATAGTTGACTTATTATACTGGTGTTTGTTTGTTTTTCTGAAATGAACACATAGATAGCCAGAGTCGGTGATTAAAAAATAAAAGCATATGGAGGGAATAAGGTGTAAAATAAACATTCTTTCACGTAATTGAAAAATACATGAAAGAAAAGATGCTTCCTTCAGAAGGCTTTGCTTATAAATGCCAAGAAGTAACTAAGCAAAATGTAGACTTTGTCCTCATACTTTACAGAAGAAAGTGTCCTGCTTTTCGCTAAGCATTTATTACATTTTTGAATGCCCTGTTAAGTCAAAGCAGGACTGAGCAGTAACATTAAGTGAAATGACAGCTGTGAAAGGAACATCTTATAGAAAGGAAGTAGAACATCCAGAGTGCCAAAGTATAAGGAAGGCAGCATGAAGAAGTCAGCAAAAGTTGACCAAAGCAACCAGCACAATTGTTAAGGAAGTCATGAGGCATCGGAATATCCTGGTTGCACTACTGTTAAATCGTTGTCCTGATCTGATCAGAAGAGTTTCAGATTGCTCATTGAATGGTTGTAGAGCTGTCAATAGCACCTAAATTAGGGAACCCTAATTCAGAAAGGAAGCTTAATAACGCTATACCCGTGATGGTGAACCTATGGCACGGGTGCCACAGGTGGCACGCAGAGCCAACTTGCTGTGCACACAAGCTGTCGGCCAACTTACCTCCACTGAGCATGCACATGCAATTGTGCATGTGTGCATGTATAGTTGCAGAGACCCAGCTAGTCTTCGGGTTGTGTATGTGTGTGATTGCAGCAGGAAATCCAGCTGATCTTCAGAGCTCTCCTGCACATGCACACATGATTGCTCATGTGTGTATGAATGCCTGCATGCAGCGCGCGTGCATTGCATGTGAAAAAGTATGTGCAAGTATGCACAGATGGTGTTTCTGAACCACGTAGTAATGTTGCACATCAGGGTGCTTTCTACTGTGCAGGAGTAGAAGTTCCTGAGCTCTTTGTGGGGCAGTCTGAAGTCTCCCAGTCATCTAAGATAGTATAGATGTTGCCAGGCCTTTCTCATCATAATGTCATTGCGTCGGGCCCATGTTACGTCCATTTCATATTAAGCTGTCCTGTTTTTGCATAATAATAGCTTTTTGTCACAGGAAAATGAGGTAAATCTATTTTATCTGAGTCATCAACAGCTCATAAACTTTGAGTCCCACAGCATGGAAGACAAATGTCTGCATTGTTATCGGCAGTCCAGTTCAGAATGTCATCTAAGAGTGAGCGATCTGAATGTGATCCCAATGTAACAATACAAAACACATCCTCCTAATGGCACATTGAAAGCTGATTCTTCCCTCACTGTAAATGAAACATTAGGATGCTTGTTCAACTTAATCAACTTAAATTGCCTTGTCTTCCAGTTTCTTTTACACATTCTCAATGCTTCATTGAGTATAAGTGTATAAAAATGTATGTACAGACTGTTGGGAGGGTGCCAACATAAGACCTACAGAATAATAGAGTTGGAAGGGACCTTAGAGGTCTTCTAGTCCAACTCCCTTCTTAAGAAGGAGACTCTTTACCCATGATGGTGAACCTATAGCACAGGTGGCATGCAGAGCCATCTTGCTGGACACACAAGCTGTTGGCCAACTTACCTCTGCTGTGCATGCGCGTGATTGCAGCAGGAAATCCAGCTGGTCTTTGGAGCTCTCCTGCACATGCACACGCGATTGCTCATGTATGTGAGTGCCTGCCTGCAGTGTGCGTGCACTGCATGTGCAAAAGCTGCATGCATGCGCAGATGGTGCAGTTGCACATGCAGTACACATGGAGGAGCCTCACGCAAGTGCGGATGGCACGCACAAAATGCATACTTTTTGGCAGTTAAGTTAAAAGGTCCACCACCACTGCCCTATACCATTTCAGACAACTGGCTATCCAGTCTCTTCTTCAAAGCCACCAATGATGAAGCACCCACAACTTCTGAAGGCAGGCCAATTCCATTGATTGATTGTTCAAATTCAAATTCAAATTTTATTGGTCACATGCACAGTCATACATGGTATGATATGCAGTGAAATGCTTACGCA
>JAEANM010023415.1:0-11374 GCA_017656035.1 Myanophis thanlyinensis
CTCTTTCTTTCTTTCTTTCTCTTCTGTGGTGGGATGGGAGTTATCTCTTCCTCCCAAAGAGTCCTCGCTTGGGGAGTCCCATCGCAAGCAGGCAGGCAGGCTCCAGAGGAGGAGGAGAAGGAGAAGGAGGAAGGCCTGGTTCCTTTAAGAGCCTTCAGTCCTTTTTACCAAAAATGAAAGAGGAGGAACTTCAATGGCAGCTTCTGAGACTCCATGGCTCCCAAAAGTTGCAGTTGGCACTGAATTTGCACCAAACTCCCTGCATCCTGCTGAGTGCTTTTTCTTCTTGGCTCTCATCGCCTTAGTGTGGGATGCTTGAGGAGGAGGAAGGTGGGAGGAGGAGGAGGAAGAGAGGCTGTTAACCCTTTAGCTGGGGGCATTTGCTTGCTGGATTCCCTCCCTGCTCCCAGAGGTTGATTCTTAATCTTCCTCCCCCACTTAAACAACCCAGGAGAAGCACACAGCCAGATTTGTGATAGGCGGCTGTGTAGCCCAATGGGGAAAAGCTGCAACTAGCCAGGAAGGATGAGGAAGACAGAGGGCCAGGGCCCTTCACGTTTGCATGGCAGCTTTGAAGCCTACCGGTTACAAACACCCATTGCCAATAGTAATTACACCCAAACAATAACAGTAATGCTACAATTACGAGGATAATATTAAAGAAAACATGGCCTGGTCAGCATAGACTAAGGTTTCACAAAGCATCTCCATCACAGCTTGGTGATGTTCCTGGCATCAGATGCAGCCTCTGTCCTCAGATCTGCCACCTCTGGACATCTCAGGGCTGAGGACCTCCAAAGAGGACCTCCAGATGACTTCTGGGAGCCACTGGGCCCCGATCCACCCAGGCTGCTCTTCCATGATCCCCCGTCTCCCTTTAATGAGGTGATTTCTAAGGATGCCTGGCAACCAATTTGGCCAGAGGGAGAGGCCACCTGCCACTGCTCTCCCTGTGGATGAATCAATCGAGTGTCTTTCCATCGGCCGGTGGAAGTCCAGGGACTCTGACCTCCTGTAGTCCGTGTTTTGCCTTCTGGCTAATCAAAGGATCACGGCTGGCATTGGTGAAGCCATGCCGAGATCACAGCATGTGCCCCCCCCCTCAGCCTTCCTCTGAGTGGCCTGTAAAAGAGAGGAAGGAAGGGCTGTTCTGGCCTATCGCAGTCTTTATTTCCATGCATTAGACTGGGGTCCCCATCCCACCCACCCTGGGGCCATGGACCGACTCCAGTCTGTGGTGTACCAGAAACCGGCCAGCGTAAATGGTCGAAGCCCCATCTGAGTACACATGGGATGCAGGCAGTGCTCCGAACCACGTCCCCTCCAGTCTGGAAAAACCTCTCTTTACGGAACAGGTCCCAAAGGTTGGGGGCCTCTGACTGAGACCCTTGTTCACCTCAAATGATTTCTTTCAAACTGACAGGAAGGCCGGTAGGTTGCCTACTGCATCCCACTTCATGGAGCATCCTTTGGTCTCCTGCGATGCTTGCTGAGAGCCCAGCCGGAGGGATAGAAAGGACCCTCCCCACACACACACAGAGTGCAAACAGCATCCTAGAGGCTCAGTGTTTTTTCCAGGGAGACCGTTGTATTGTGGCAACCTGGTCTACCCAAATATGGGACAGATAGCTTCCACTTTTCCCTACAGCCCTGATCCAGGAGCCTTCGCAGACAGTCACTTTCACAACAAACTATTTTTGTGTTGAACATCTCAGGGGCTGTTGTTCCTTTTGCCCACCCAACGGAGGTGTCTCTTCAGGTAGCAGGTGAATGGAGGAGGCCAAACAGTTCTGGCTTCCCTGTCTGTTTCCTTGGTCACCCCACTTGCTGATTTGTTTCCTTGCTTAGAAAGCGCCCCTCATCTTGTCCCAGGGAAGGAAAGAGCTGATCTGAGGCTCTCGTAGACACCTTGATTTGGCCATTGCATCCAGCCCCCAGACACTCAGGTCACAGATCCAGATTGAGGTCTGGTGAGGGATGACCATCCAGGCTTTGTTTGACCCCATCCAGACAGGGGAGCCACTAGACCGGCTGCCTCTTTGGGCCAGAGTTCTTACGAAGTGGGAATTTATCCTGATGTTCGATCCTGCAAGTTAACCCATCGTTCTGCACGCTGGAATGATGGCCAAGAAGCCAAAAGGCCGGAGCAGAACATGGTTTCCCCAGTTCCTCCATTCTGCCTGGCATCCCATCTTCTGGAGGACTCTTGCCCCCTGAAGGAGTTGCCCTCCTTTCCAGTTGGTGCCCTTCTTCCTTCCTGGACGGTGGGGCAGGGGAGGCATTCCCTCTCCTCTCAGCTCACTGGCACCCCAATCCCTCCCATTTGGGGGCTTGGACCACCCACTCCTTTCTCCCCGGAAGCCCAGCCGAAGCCCCGGAGACTCTCTTGTGGGACTCTTGTTCCCAAGGCCCATGTTTTGATCATGCTCTGGCCATGATTGATGGGAAGCAGCTGAGCTTCCAGAGAGGGAACCAGAGCAGGCAGCAACAGGCAGCCCAAGTCAGCTGCGTGGGCGGTGCCAGGGATGCTGCCAAGGGATGTCCTGGGCCAGTTGGACGGGACATGCGATCCCATTGATAGCGGATGGGAAGGGGGGTTGGTCACAGTAGCAGGTGTGCTCTCTGGAAAGTGGGCTGTGTTGACTCTCCCACTGATGCCTCCCCCCTCCTGCACCGATGGCCCCCCTGCACAGCTGCTGTGGGGATGGGGGTAGTGGCGAGGTCCTGAGAGCCCAGCCTGGTTCCCTTGGCTGCAAGCAGGGAGAGTATGCAGGGCAGGGGGGGGCAAGGCTGCCTGTCACCTGTGTGCAGTCTTCAATGCAGAGAAGGCCACTTGGGTCCCGGGAGGAATTGGGGGCAAGGAAGAGGCTGGCCAAACCAAGCAGAGCTATGGGGCCCTTTGGGGAGGGGCCTGGGCAAACGGGCTCTGCAGTGGAACATGTGGGGCGGCCGGACCTGCTTCTTTGTTTGGGGTCTGGCCGCATAGTTGTCCTTCCAGCCACCCATTGGGAGCGTGATGATCACTCTGCCTGCCCTTTGAGGGTAGGATGGGGTGCTAGAAGTTTTTGTCCTCAGCATCCTGACAGCGAAGACAATGAACGGGTAGGACAGAAGTTGTCCCCAGACGTTGTGGGGGCTTTGTCACTCTATGTTTTTAAGACGACCACTTATCTGAAATGGTACAGGACAGGCCTGCCCAATACGTCAATTGCGATCTATCGGTCAATCGCAAAGGTAGTATGGGTAGATCGCATGGCAACTGCTTATTTTTGCTTCCCAGAGGCAGGAGTATGGGTGGGGGTGGAGCTGCCCCATTACTTGCCTTTGGATAGTTGGAGCAAGGCCTCCCACACTTTTGGCCCATTTCTTCTGCAGCCAATCATTCTGGAGCTCTGTTATCGGCTACAGAGGCCTTCAGGAAAGCCTTGCTGGCCTGAGTTTTGAATTTCGTTTGGACTTGGTCATTTTATAAGTAGTTGACAAGCCAAAGAAGTGTGGGCACCCCTGGTATAGGATCTCCTGCTTGAGCAGGGGGCTGGACTAGAAGACCTCTAAGGTCCCTTCCAACTGTATTCTGACTCATTGATTCATGGAAGGCCCTGCTTGCTGCTCTTTCCTCAGATGAAAGATAAATGCAAACCAGGGAACGAGGAATTAAACCTTGGGCAGCCCAAATTTGGAAGGCAGACGGGGACCAAGGGAACCTTTCAAAATAAACCTTCTCCAAGGGGACCCCAAATACACAAATACTCCGATTTTGTGCAATAGGGAAGGAGCCACGAGGCTGTGCAGCTCTTGTGTTGCCACAGCTCTGTCTCATGATTGAACAAACCATGGCCAAGTTCCCGCTTTGTGGCAAGTGGGCAGTGGGGACTTGGGGTGCTGTTGGCAATAGCACTTAGATTTATATACCGCTTATGTAAACGCCAGACTTGAGGGTGTTCAGTCAAGCTGGGGGAGGCTGTCGGGTGAGGGAAAGCCACTGGGAAGCTGTGGGAGGACGATCTTGCCTGGGGGATCCATCCTCTGGACCAGGGGACCAGATTCTTGGTGGCCCTCAGCTCCAGGTGTGCCTTCCAAGACCGAATCAAGAAGTTACAAGGCTGCCCTTGTCCATGACTTGGTTGTGAATGAGGACGCGGAGCTGGGGGGAATTCCCAAGACTTGGGTGAGCCCAGAGGGGGGCGGTTTCCTCTCCTGGAAATAGCCCCCCCTCCGAGGGCCAGGCTCTGCATCAGCCAAGATGTCAGGGAGGGGGAGGGAGGATAACACCTTCTGCTCCACGGCTGATGGGGCACCAGCCTCTCTTGTCGCAGCTGGTCGCCTGGGAATGAATGGTGGCTGCAGCTACTGAAACTATTTGCGGGGGGGGGGGCTTCAATCCATCCCTTGGGGACCTTGACTCTGGGGCAGCTTAGAGTTCATGCTCTCTGTGGAAACCCCCCCCCCCAAGCCATAGAGGGCCCAACACAGGGTGTGTGTACGTTTCCACGTTAGATCTGGTCTCTGTCTCTGGGTTTTTCCGATGTGATGTGGCGTGGAGAGGGGTTTCTTTGCCCTTCAGTGTGCTGGTGCCAGCACCTGTGCAGGGAGATGGGCATGTTGGATCAGCCCGCCTCAGAAAATCCCTGGCCCGCTTGAACCTGTGACTCTGCATAGGGTGACCCAGTCCTTGCTGGGCGGTAGTGGGACAGGCCACTCGACTGTCTACTGGCCAATGGGGAAGCTAAAGCATACGAAGAAGGGTTGCAGGAATTGGGGGATGTTGGGTTTAGAGAAAAGAAGGACTGGGGAAGGACTGGGTAGTAACCTTCCAGTAGTTGAAGGTCTGCCCCAAAGAAGAGCAGGGTCCACCTATTCTCCAAAGCACCTGAAGGCAGGACGAGAAACAACGGACAGAAACTGATCAAGGAGAGAAGCAACCTGTAATAGGGGAGAACAATTAACCAACAGAATGACTTGCCACCAGATGTTGTGGTGCTCCATCATGGAAGGCTTTTAAGAAGAAACTGGACAGCCACTGTGTCCCAAATTGTATAGGGCCATGATGGCAAACCTATGGCACAGGGTTGGCACGCAGAGCCATCTTGCTGGGCATACAAGCTGTTGACCAACTTGCCTCCAGCTGAGCATGCACATGTGATTTTGCATGCACGCATGCACAACTGCAGAGACCCAGCTGTTCTTTGGGCCTCTGTTCTTTGGGCCTCTCAATCGCCTGCATGTGCGCGATTGCAGCAGGAAATCCAGCTCGTCTTTGGAGCTCCCCTGTGCATGTGCACATGATTGTTCATGTACGCATGAGTGCCTGCACACAGCGCGCGTGCATTGCATATGCAGAAGCTGCATGCAGGTGCAGATGGTGCAGTTGCACATGCAGCACATGTGGAAGAGTGCAGATGGCACACGCAAAGCAAGTACTTTTGGGCACTCGGTAAGTAAAAGATTCGCCACCACTGGTATAGTGCTTCCTGCCCGAGCAGGAGGTTGGACTAGACCTCCAAGGTCTCTTCCAACTCTTTTGTTCTGTTCTCCAGCCTGGCTAATTTGATTTACACAGTTGGACTCCACCTGGGAGAAGTTGCATGGGACACAATCTTGAGGTGTTTATCTGGACTGAGATTAGGGACCGAGTTTGATTCTGGGACTCCCAAAGAAGGGTACAGAGTGTCTAACGTGTGTGTGTGTGTTTGTGTGTGTGTGTTAAATCCAGTCTCCTCCTGGGTGATGAAGGCAGCCTGGGTGGCCCTTTTCAGGGAGGGGTCAGTCCCGTTGGGGTAATGCCCTTCCCCCCACACTGAAGGCTACTGTGTGGCCTGGAGTCCTCCTGGACTCACAGCTGCTGCTTAAAGAACGGGTGGCCAGGGAGACCTTTGCGCAGGTTCACCTTGTGTGGCACCAGTTGCAATTTTTTTGTGACAAGATGGACCTTCAAGGGGTCAGCCAGGCCCTAAATACCTCACTACTGGACCGTGGTAATTCCACGGAGTTCCCTAACTCCAGCAGTTACGACTGGTACAAAGTGCGCTTGAGAGTGACACTGGTTTCCCATTATGCCCATGTGTCATCACTGCCGCACAACCCACACTGGGTACCAGTTGGCTTTGAGGGTTTCCTTCTGCCCCCTTGAGCCCTTCATGGCTTCAGGCCTGGTTGTTGCAGCTGGTTGTTGCAGCTGGTTGTGGCCGTTTCGGCTACGCCAAGTCTTATTCTCTGAAAATTGGAGGGTGCTGTTTTAGTCTGTGTTGTTTCAGTTGTGTGTTTTTCACTTAGTGTGTTGGATGCGTTGCAAGCCAGCCAGAATCTTTAGATGGCCTTCTGATAAATAAAAGCAAAAAGAGCTGGGCTTTCTCCCCTTCTGAGTAGCCGCCTTCAGGCATCCAAGGAGCGCCAGGCTCCTATTCCTCCACCTGTTTTCCCACTTCATTCCTTCTCCTCTTCCTCCTCCTCTTTCCTCTTTTCTTTCTTCTTTCTTCCTGTCTTGAAGCCCAGCTCCAAGGAGATAATTCAGAGTTAAGCTTCCCTCCTGGATGCCTCTGGCAGCCCCAAGTGTTGCTGGGTCCTGCCCCGTTCCAAATGCCGTCGTGGGATTTTCATGGCTGAGGGGTCGGCCCAGTTGTCTTCCCTCTGGCACCTGCGCCTGTGTTTCCTCCACTTCCCTAGCCAAGGCGTTATCTTCCTCTGCCAATATTTGTCTCTGTTAAAGTTCAAACAGGTGAATAGAATAGAATAGAACACAACACAACACAACATAATACAGTTCTAAAGGACACAGTACTTACGGCAGGAATCATAAGATACAACACTTAATGATAGTCATGGGGTACATGTAGAAATGATGTCGGTGAGATGTGAAGAGGTTTTTGCTCTCCCTCCTTGCCCCAGGATGAGAAAGGCCATTCCCATTTGTGGATTTGAAAGCACAGAGGCGCATAGGTGAGCCCAAACTCTGGGATTTTTTATTCAGGTGGAAAGATGGCACTGGCTGCTCAGGATAGCAAATGGCTCAGCCCCGATTGAGGAATGCACATTTATGTAATGCATTTATGCAGGGGAGGGGGGCTTAAGGAACGCTCTGTGGGAGAGGAGAAAATGTGGGGCTGAATGTGTGCCTTGCGTGCAGACAGGGCTCCACAGTGCTGTGCAGGTATGGCTGCTCCAAAGGCTTTGCCACGAACATCAGAGCGATGGGAGACCCATGAAGGAGAATATTTGTAATATTGGCAGAGAGATGCACGGGGAGCGGAGGGAGAGCGGAGCAAATAGCAGGTCTCTTGGTAGGACATTTATGAGCCACTGAGAGATGAGTGGAGAAAAGGGGAAAGGCTTATAGCAGGGGTGTCAAACTCAAGGCCCAGGGGCCAGATTTGGCCCATGGGGTGTTTAGATCTGGCCTGCGGGACCGTCCTGGAAACAGTAAAGGACCAGCTCATCTTGCCTCTGCCAATGAAAATGGGCTCCTGAGGGCTACATCATGGTTGTGTTTGACCTTGGGGGCCCAGGGTGGGTGTGGCCAACTCAACATCACTCGTGTCAAGGGCGCCTGTGGTGACTGAGCGGACTGCCAATGAAAATGGGCTCCTGAGCTCTGTTTTCAGCTGTAATGGCTTCCTGCAACCCTCTGCCAAAAAAAAATGGAACTTGGGAGGACCACAGATGCCCCTGACACAAGTGATGTTGAGTTGGCCACACTCATCCTGGCCCCCCAAGGTCAAACACAACCGTGATGTGGCCCTCAATGAAATCGAGTTTGACACCCCTGGCTCATAGGATACTGGGCAGTTTGTGTCTGGTGGGAAAGAGCAAAAATAGGCTTCTGACCACCATTTCTCCTGGGAGTTGACGGGGCCAAGGAATTCAGTGGGGACAGACTGCTGGGTAAGCACAGACCAAAAGACTTGGGAAAAGAAAGGACAGAGGCAGAACCAAGGTAGTGAGGCCGCACAAGACCCAAAAGTGGGGTTATTGAGCTGGTTCGGTCCTCAAGGGAGCCGGGATGCAGAGCAGGTGGAAGGGACCGAAGGCTGGGGACGTGCTTGGTGGGAAAGGATGCGAAGGGCTGGCACTGTCCTGTTGCTTCTCAGTGGCCAAATTGTCAGCTCCATGGGGTCGGCCGGCCTTCCCACTCACTTGCAGATCTCCTTCAGCCCTGGGTTAGGTGTTGGGGCCTTTTGACTGCATTTTGGGGGCATCTCCCAAAATGGCTGCCCCAGAGAAGGATTTTGCAATCCCAAAATGGCTGCCAGAGACCAGTTGACACCACAGCAAGCTGATGAGATTCCTCCTTGTGTGTGTTGAACTTTTGGGCTGCAATCTGTGGCTTCAGAGAATCTCGCCCTTTTCTCTGGCAAGGTGGGCCCATTTTCCAAGACATCCCTGGGCTGCAGCCAGGCTCCATTTTCTTTTCTGGTGATGGAAAGGAGGATCGTTCTTAGATGAGCTCTGGGGCCTTCGCTTGCACAGTGTCAGTGTCCTAGCTCCCCATGTTGGAGCATCACCAAAAGACTGCAGCCTGCCCCCACTTTCCCTCCTCACTCTGCTCCAGGCCGAGGTCCTCTTGCCGGCCCTCCTGTTGGTCTGGGCTTGGGGGTGGGCCGAGGCTCTCCAGCCTGGGCCCATGGGGTGAGAGAAGATGGGCAGTCCCTCCTGGTCTGGAAGGGGGTGTAGTTGGAGGGTGGGGGGCCTTGGGCCTTGGGAGTAGGGCTCCCTGGGGTTGCCTGCCTTAAAAGAGTCTTGTTGGTGGAGGGGTGGCAAGAGGGAGGGGCATGGAGAGTTGAAGAAAAAAGAAAGTTTGTGCCTAGTGATGCTTCCACTTTGGGTCTGGCCTTTTGCACCTTTGGGGCTAAGCGCCTCCTTTGTGCAAGGCTCCCCTCTGTTTGTGTGTGCGTGCGTGTGTGCATGTGTGTGCTTTACAACTGAAGGACAGCAGAAACTCTTCTGGGGCATTTAGAGATGAGAGTGAAAGCAGAGCAGCCAAAGGGTGGCCTGGCAGGTGGGTCAGGCCCACAGCCTCTGCGCCACGGGAACCAGGCCATGGGGAAGCTGCTATCTTTCCAAGGAAAGTCCTCCCTCCCTCCCTCCCTTCTTTTCTCCCTCCTTTCCTCCCTCCCTCCTCCCTCCCTCCCTTTCCCACATGCAAATTCCCTCTTTCCACTTAATATACCAGCAAGTGGCTTTTTCTCTGGCTCCAGGCCAGGCTGCCCTTCCGAGGAAGGGGCATTACAATGTCCGACTGGCTCTGGAGAAGGCCCAGTGGGGAGGGGGCTCCCAGCGAGGAAGGAAGGGCACCTTCCCCCCACCCCCACACCAGCTCCTGCCAGTGATGGCTGCATCCCTTGAAGGTGTCCAGGTTCAGACCTTCGGCCAGGGGGCCGGTGAAGCTCTCTGGGGGCCTGGCCTGATGGGGACCCGTTTCCTGCCTGCCGAGCTGCACAGGGGAGATTGGGGCTCTGCTTGGGAGACCCTCCCCCTTCTCTTCCTTTTCCATTAGCTCAACCTGCCATCCTTCCCCCACAAATTAATTTCCATTCAGATTTTCCTAACTGGTTTCCCTCAATTCATCTCCCCAAATGGAATTTTGTTCAATTGGGTAATAAATTCCCCCCAGACACCCCACCTCCCGGCAGCTGCTCGTTTCCCCTCCCATTCATTCCATCTTGGGGGAGGGCTTCTTGCCATCCCCTCCTCGGAGCTTGGCTAGCCCTCTGCGGGGGTGGACAAGAAGGCGGTAGAAATCACCACCCACCCCTGCCTTCCACTCTGGTTCCCAGGAGCTGCCCTCCCAGAGCTGCCCACTGTTTCTCCCCGGCATGCAGAGCCATTCTTGACACACACCCATTGCCCTTCAGTTCATCCCGGGCTCCGGCCACGGAGTAACTTGTCCAGCGGTAACTTTGTGGCCCTTGATCCCTTGGTAGCTTCCTTCCCTCTGCTGAATCTGACAGCAGGCCTCTGCCGCGTGGCAAGGGGCCCCTTGGAGCACCCCGGTTGCATGGGCCATGTGAAAGAGACTTGGGCTGCCCTGGGGAAGAGCATTCGGACCCTCTCCAGCTCTGGGCCTCCGCAGCCATTGGGCTCTGAGGGTGAGCCACAGGGAGGAAAAGGCTACTGCCCTCAGCCGCACAGCTCCCCTCTGGCCCCTGACAGGCACAGCTGGGCATGTGCTGAAGTGCTCTCAGTCGAAAGGCTCCTGCCTACAGGCATCTGTGCCACCCTCTCCTCCATCAGGTCAAGGAGCTGGCCAGGCAAGTGGTTGCATCAGGATGGCTGGTACAGCTGTGAGGCCTACTTCATTAGCTCTCCTCCCGTGCATGCCGTTGCCCTCGTGCCTGACCCTCCCCTTTGCCCTCTGGCTTTCCGCCACCTGATGCCCCTCTGCTTCTTCCTTCCAGCGTCCTGGGATGCCCTCCGGTGCTCGCATGCCCCACCAGGGGGCCCCGATGGGTCCTCCGGGCCCGCCCTACGTCGGAAGCCCCTCGGTGCGCCCTGGGATGCCGCAGGCGGTGATGGAGCCCACGCGCAAGCGGGCGGCCCCCCAGCCACAGCCACAGCAGCCACCACAGGCGCAGGCACAGACGCAGCAACAACCACAACAGTCACAACAGCAGCAGACGCAGACGCAGACACAGGGAGCTGCCCCGCAGAACCGGTCCCGGAGGTGAGCAGGCAGCTGTAGGAGTGACAGGCGCAAGGCAGGCCTGGCTTCTCCTCTGCTCGGCCTTGGGGGGGGAGCCAGCTGCATGGATCCAGCCCCCTCCTCACCCTTCAGCCGTTTCCTTCAAGGCCAGGGTGTCTTATCCCAGAGCTGGGAAGGAAGGTCCACCCAGTCATGGGCGGTGGGCATAGGGGGGCCACGCAGGAGCCCTCCCTTTCCCAGGTGGTTTCCATGGGTGGGAGGGTCCAGAAGGGGAGGGCAGCCTTGCAAGCCTCAGTGGAGGCTGGATGTTGCCATCTTCTTTGCCTGGGCTGCCCGAAGAGGGAAGGAAGCGGGCACCTGCTCTGCCAGCCAAATCTGTGAAAGCTATTCAGGTGACTGAGGTATGAGGTGGGGTGTGTGGTTCTCGCCCTCTCCAACCAGTCATTGAGTGTATACCAGCTGGCAGCCAGCTGCTGGGCATAGTGAACCTGGGGGGCACTGGGGTGTCCCACCGGGAATGTGTCCTTGCCCTTCCCTGTGAGCGAAAGCCTGGAGGGGTACTTGACTCCCACTCAGGACAGCACTTCTTCACACTTCTACCATTGGGCAAGAGATACAGAAGCATAGCCAGCTGGACAAATAGGCTGAAAAACAGCTTCTGTCCATGGGCCATCCGACTTCTAAATGCCACATAACATCATGACTAGACTTAATACAACAGACTCACAGTGACAGTGC
>JAEANM010023416.1:0-11374 GCA_017656035.1 Myanophis thanlyinensis
TCTGTGGCAGCCCCCTCCCTGTGGAACGAGCTTCCCCTGGAGATCCACACTATTACGGATCTCCAGGCTTTCCGACGCACCCTGAAAATCCATTTATTTCAACAAGCTGGCCTAGCCTGATACCTTAGGGTTGATCTTAATTTAATTTTAACTGAATTTTAAATTATATTTAACTGATTTTTTAATGGAATGGAGTGTTTGTTCAAATGCATTTTTTAATTTCTTAACTGTTTTTAAATTAACTGCCCTTAATCTAATTGTTTTAATTGGATTTTAATTACCTTTTATTTTTTTAATGGCTGTACCCCGCCCCGAGTCCCTTTGGGAGAGGGGGCGGTATATAAATTAAATTATTATTAATAATAATAAAATAAATTTATGGGACTGCCTGTTGCCACCATCAGCCTCCCGCTGGCCAGTGCGTTTCCACAGGGCGGGCCTCCTTCCATTGCCTGGACATTGTTGTCTGGCAGCCCCATGTGTTCGAGCCTTCTCTGTGGGGGCACCCTCCCTTTGGAACGAATTGCCCCTGGAGATCTGGACCATCACAGACCTGCGGACCTTCTGGTGCGCATTAAAACTTATTTGTTCCAACAGGCCGGTCTGGCCTAGCATAAATTGAAATTGGGTTTGAAATTGGTTTTAAATTTTATAACTTTTATAGTTTTTAATCAACCACATAATTTAATTATTTTAATTTGTTTTTAATTGAATCAATTGTTATTGATTCGTTGTTTCTGTTTTTAGATGGTTGTACACCGCCCCAAGTCCCTTCTCAGGAGACAGGCAGTATATAAATTTAAATAAATAAATAATGGTGCCTGGGAGCCATTGGGGGTCACTAGTGTAGTTTCTAGCAAAGACTGTTTCCTCTACTTGGAATGTTCTGTGGCTCGCGTCTGTTTTGTGGAGGTGGTTGCCTAGTTGGTCCGGGTGTAGTCTGTCAAACCTGATTCTGAGCCTCCAGCCCATTAAGAGTTCTTCTGGGCTTCAGTTGGTTGAAGTTGCTGGGATGGTGTGTTGAGGAGGAATCGATCGATTTACTCCTGTAGTTCTCCTGGTCCCATTTTCCTGAGGGCCACTTTCGTTGTTCGTACGGTCTGTTCTGCCATCCCATTCCCAACAGGGTGAAACTGTGCTGAAAGGGAATGCCAGATTCCCTGGCTCGCCAGGTACTCCCTGAAATGGGCTGCTGTAAATTGCAGTCTATTGTCAGAGATGATGACATCCAACAGCCCGTGTGTTGCAAATAGTCAGTTTAAGCTGGATATGACTGCCTTGGTCATGGTGGTTGTCATCTTCTTGACCATCTTCTTGACCTCCATCCACTTGGAGTAGGCATCTGTGATGACAAGCAGTATATTGGCCCTGCATTGGTCCGGCAAAGTCAGTGTGGAGCCTGGACCACAGTTTTTTGGGGCTGTCTGGGGTGTGTAGAGTGGACTGCTGGTGGGGCAGGTTGTGAGGCTTGACACAGTTGGCAGAGCTTGACCTACTTCTCAATGTTATCATCGACTCCTGGCCACCACATGTAGCTCCTTGCCAGCACCTTCATCTGGATGATGCCCAGGTGTCCCTTGGGTAGTGCCTTTTGGATATGTTGTTGTAGGCTCTGTGGAATGATGACTCTGTTTCCCCAGAGTAGGCAGCCTCATTGTGTTGCCTGTTGGTAATTTTTTTAAATTCCGTGCCCGGTGGTTTGTCTGGCCAGCCCTGGCAGACCCATCTGTGGGTTACCGATAGCGTCTTGTTGGCTCTGGTTTCCTTAGTGATGTCTGCCACTGTCAGTGGGCTTTCTGGTAGGAGCTTGATCATTAGGACTTGTGAAGCTGGGGCTGGGACTTCGATTTGTGTCTTCAATGGGCATCTGCTTAGTGCATCTGCATGCATTATTGTTGACTCGGGTTTGTAGAGCAGTTCATAGCTATAGGAGGCTAAGAATTCTGTCCATCTCATCCTGCATGGGGATATGACTTGTGGGGTTTGCTGGTTGCTGGTGATGATTCCTAATAGGGGCTTGTGGTCTGTTATTAATTGGAACTTCCTGTTGTAAAGGTATTCATGGATACGTTTGATTCTTGCTATGGCTGCCAGCACTTCTTTGTCCAGCTGGCTGTAGTTCCTTTCTGCAGCTGACATCATCTGGGAGAAGAATATGATTGGGGCTTCCCTGCCATTGGGGAATTTGTGGCTGAGGTCCGCCCCCCCCCACTCCAAATGGTGACGTGTCACATATGAGTGTTAGTGGGAGTTGCTCATTATATTGTATGAGCAGACTTTTTGATGATATATCAGTTGTTTGACCCCCTTGAATGCAGTGTCTTCTTTCTTCCCCCAGGTCCATGTTGTTCTTTTGTCCAGGAGCCAGTGTAGAGGTTTGCCTATGGTCATCTTGTGATTAAGGAAGATACTGTAAAATTTGAGTAGTCCTATGAATGCTTGCAGCTCCGTCTTGTTAGAGGGTGTGGGCTGGATTGCTTTAATTTTTTCTGCTGTGGTGTGTATGCATCGATGAGGTAGCCTAGAAATTCTACCTTGGGGATGGCTATGTGGCATTTGTCCTTCTTGACTTTTAATCCGGCTTCCTGGAATTTCTGTAGTACAGCCCTGAGTCTTGTGGTGAGTTCTTCCTGGTTGCTGACCACAATTAACACATCGTCAAAATAGGAAATGACTCTGGGGATGCCCTGTAAGAGATGCTCCATTAGTGATTGGAATAGCCCTGGTGCCACGCTGATCCCAAACTGCAAGCAGTTGCATTTATAGGCACCGTGGTGGGTGACTATTGTTTGTGCCTCTGCTGTTTTGCTGTCCATAGGCAATTATTGGTATTCCTGGGCTAGATCAAACTTTGTGAAAAAATTTCCTTGACCTAGTGAGTGTAGGAGGTGCTGGATGACTGGTAAGCGTGATGTTTTAAGGCTTTTTTTGTGCATTTATAAGCTGCACATATTCTGACTGAGCCTTCTGATTTAATGGGGGTGACTATTGGTGTCTCCCATTGGGCAGGGTCTACCAGTTCTAGTATCCCTTGCTTAATTAGTTTGTCTAGTTGTTTGTCCACCTTCAGATTGAGCATGAAGGGGAATCTCCATGGTTTCATTCAGATGGGTGCCACCCTGAGGTCTAGACTAAACAAATTGTGAGTCCCTTTGTACCTGCCAAACTGTCTGTCAAAGACTTCTGTGAATTCTTTGGATAGTCCATTTGTAGTGTCATTCTGGATGCAGTAAATGACTCCAGTCACATCTATGCCTAGGGCATCAAATCAGTCCAGCCCTAGGAGACTTGGGTGGTTCCCCTTGACTATGATTATGTGGAACTCTCCCTGGAAGGTCAGGTAGTTGACTGGGATGTTGTCCCATCCAGCGATGGGGATCTTGTTCCCCTGGTAGTCCTTCAGGATGGTCTGGCATTTTTGCAGTTTTTGTTTGGAGAGATGCGGCATGAGTTTTTTTATTTTGTCCCATGCCATAATGGTGATGGCTGACCCAGTGTCCAATTCCATGTCACAGGGTTGCTTATTGATGGAGACTGTGACTCGGATCTTGGATCTCCAAGGCTTCAGCAGTAGGGAATTCTCTCCTGTGGTCTGGTTCCTCCACATCTTTATTGTGAAGAAGACTTCCTCCTCCTTTGCTTGGCTTGTCCCTGTCTGGGTTGATTCTGCCTTTGTGGTTAGAATGGAGTGCTTGATGGTGCCCCCAGGTTCATTCTGCAGACTCTGGAAAGGTGCCCCTTTTTGCCCCCTTTGTTTTCTGCAAATGGTGGCCAGGTACCTGCATTGTTGCCTGGCATGGTTCCTGCCACAGCCGCTACATGTGGTGCTGCGACCCTTGGTGGCCATCTTGGGTCTCCTCATGGGCTTGACCAGGTGGATGTTGCCATCATCCACTGAGTCTGAATTTTCTTCATCCTTGCAGGTGGATCATAGCTGATCTCTTGGGCTCTTGCAGCTTGTATGCCGCTTTGATGTGGTGGCCTCTTCAATGGCTATTTGAAGCATGAGGCTGTTTCTTGCCAACAGTCTCCTTCTCAATTTGTCATCCCTTAAAACACATACTAGCCTATCCCTTAATGTGTGGTCTAAGTCTGTGAAGTCACTTTGGATTGTGGCTTTACATAGGACTGCAATGTAGTCACAGATGGTTTTGCCTTCTTCCTTATCTCTCTGGTGGAAGGCATGTTGGTGGAACATCTCGGAGGGTTGGGGGGCATAATGGCCCTTCAGCTTCTCCATCAGGGTTGTCCAGGGCACTTTGTTTACCATCTGGGGTGCCACGAGGGTGATCGCCATTGCGAAGACCTCCATCCCATAGTAGTTCAGGAAGATGGACTGTTTTTTCTTCTCTGAGAGGTTTTTGAGATTGCTACCATCCAGGAAACAGTCAAATCTGAACAGGAATGCACTCCATGTCTCCCGCTTCAGATTATATGGGGTGAACATGAGGGATGAAGCTGCAGAAGACATCTCGTTCTTTTCATGTTTTATTTTCCTTGTTGTGGTTCAGTTGTCTGATCTGCTCTTCAGGATCCCACCTTTGTCGCCAGTGTAATGTAGTGGGTAGAAAAGAGGACTCATACCAACAATGGGCTTGTATGACTTTTATTCAAGGCTCTGATCAACTAACAATGTGCTGCAGACAGGCAGCTCCCTTTTATAGGGAACTGCCAGCCTGCAGCCGATCAATTCAAAGGGTTTTCCCATGCTGGGAAAGCATTAAGCAATGGAAGAGATCTGCGCATGTATGAACACAGCACCTTGTATTTATATTTTTTTCTTCCCCTGCTCTCCAAGAGGAAAACAATAATATACAAGCTGCAATTTGGTATTAAATTTTCTGGTAAAATGTTTAGAGTTTGTGCTAATTTGGTGAAGGTCTCAAGATGTCCAGGGGCCTCCCTTCTCATTTATAATGTGTAAAACAAAAAGAAAGGCATAAAATTACTAAATAAATAAATAGTATAGGAAAAATAACATTTACATTCCTGCAAATTTAAAAAAAAAAACCAAAAGTTTATATTAAATTTATATTTAGGACCTTAATCAGCAATATACCATTATTAAAATATGGTACTCATACAGCTAGAAAGGCATGAAAACTAATCTTGATTTCTTTTATGTATCTTGGTTGAAATATCTAAGATCTGAATCTAAACTTCTTACAATGAATAACAGTGCATGTTCAAAAATATGTTCCAGAAAGCTACGATAGATGTCAGTATGGAAATAAAAAACCAAACTAAGCAGAAATGCTGGAACAAATTATGTCAAAGGAAATACAAAATAAAATCAAGAGAATAACAACAGAAGCACATACTTCTTAATAGTTTTCCTATTTACAATTATCAGAAAGTTTCAAATTATGATATTGAATATTCTGACTTTAAAACAGAATTGTTTACAAATTATGAACATATAATATACAAAATGTATATACTTTTAATGAAGTTTGAAACAGATGAAGCACAAATGAAATAATGTACAGGACCTGTCATTTAACTATCATTCTAGTGATGGTTGACTTCCTTGGATATACTTATGACATAGATTTGATGTTATGACAATTAGCCTCTCCCCCTGATTATATGACCACATTTTGGACACTTGGCAAGTGAGTCATATTTATAATTGTTTGTAGTTGCTATAAACAATCATATTTTGTGAGCACCT
Organism: Myanophis thanlyinensis; assembly: GCA_017656035.1. Taxonomy (NCBI): domain Eukaryota; kingdom Metazoa; phylum Chordata; class Lepidosauria; order Squamata; family Homalopsidae; genus Myanophis; species Myanophis thanlyinensis. The sequence continues at coordinate 5,675 of JAEANM010023416.1, forward strand.
TTAACAATGTTTTTTTCAGAAAACATTTATTTTCTAGTTTTCAGCATAACTGCTAACTTAATGACAGTTGCTTTTGGTTAATTTTCTCTTAACTACCTCCATCTTTAGTTAATGACTGCTTGGAAAAAGGCCAAATATTGGATCAGCTGGACAACCATCATGAGTGATGAGGGTGATGTGCAAGTTTCATTTCAGTCATCATTCAAGGATTAACTGTATGATAAAATGAGTACAATTTTGGTTCTTTTATATAGATAGAACAATATGTGGTTGCAACTTGTTGAGATAGTCAAATTGACCTTTTTGATTAAAACAACATCTATGTTTATTGCTGACTGGAAACTCCTTATGAACTTTTAAAATAAAACAGGCAAAGAAAAGACTTACTGTATGATCCATGGTTTTGATGATTAAATAGATCTGATTATAGAAAGCAGAGTCATGATATTATTTACAAAAAGAAGCAGAGTTATATACTACTAAAACTGTCCTGTTTGTAACTTTAATGCAACAAAATGGTGCATCATGTAGCGACATTTTTTTTTTAATAAAAGTACTTCAAATAGAAGTTGAAGAAGCTTCTTGGATAAGAAGTGAAACATCTTCAAAAAAAAAAACCTAAGAAAATCCAGTTGCCTCTTGAAAAAGCATCTTTGGGACTATCTCAAATAGGCTAATTTACAGAATATATCAAAAATCCCATTATTCAAATTTCAAGGAATTTCATACCAGTTGTAGTTATAAACCTGTGGTCCCTGCAGCATTACTGCAATTAGTTACAACCACATGATCCTGATGTATGACTATGCTTCCCAGAAAGTCATAGATGTGTCATAGATTCAATGTGTGAATGGCATTTGGCTGCTGGAACTGAGGGAAAATTTTCAAAGGTCCTAATGGCAGTGAGTGTCGAGGGTAAGATGAAGCTATGAGGCAGTGACTTGGGTGCCTGTTGGAGGATTAGGTCTGACTAAGGTGTTGAAGTTAGCCCTCTTCTTCCCTGGAGAGGGAGCAGAGGTAAAGTTTTCCTCACTGTCTATGATTTCCTTTGTTCACCTCCCATCAGCAAAGTGGCAGACAGTTTGCAGGTCATCTAAGGAGGTGGTAAAAGAGACTTCACCTGAAGTTGATAAGAAGAAAAAAAAGTGGCACTAGGTTATCTTATATGTGGAAATAAAGATGACTCAATAAGTCATGTGTTGTCTAGCATAACTGTTGTAAAGAAGATTGGAAGCCACCTCTTCAATTTGTTATTTCTTGTTTATTTTACTTTTACATTTTCTTTTTTGCACTTCAGCTTTTTCTTTTCTTTTTTGCTCTTCAGCTTTTTCTTTTCTTTTTTCCATTTTCTTTTTTCTTTCTTATTCTATTTTAGAATTATAATAAATGAATGCCTTTTGAAAAAAATGGTGAAGAGAAAAGTGATAAAAAATTGTCTAAATTATTTTCCATAATTAAATGTAAAGCTCAAATATGTGACCATAATCTTGATACCCCACTTTTTAAAATTGCCATTCCTAAAAAAATTCTATAGCTCCCAATTAAGAAAAAAATCTATTAGTATAATCATTATACATGCAACTCTCTTACCATTTACTCATTTTAATTTTCTACCTACTACAGCTAAAATAAGTAGAAAATTGCATTTACAGAAAAACTTCTGTAACACAAAAGAGTACCTACTTTTAGGCAAGATTTATCTGAATGCATACCCTACTTACAATTAGAAAAAATATCTTCATGTCATTACCTTTTATTTAAAGAAAGGACAAAAGTCAATCTCAATTAAATCCAAGCATGACATATGAGCCAAACCAGGCACAGGGATAATAAAAGAGGAAAACAATGTTCATTGGTTTAAACACAGGATTATTTTTTTAAGAGAAGGATATCCTCCCTTGTGGCTTACAACTGATAATGCTAAAATGAGTTAACCTTATTTTGAAAGTAATATCTGAATGCAATATCTATGACAAAGGTGGCGATTCTTTCTTTCCAAATATCTTAAGTATACCTGGCCATTATAAATGGTGCAAAAGTTTATACTGAAATATCAATTCCTTCTGTCTCTATCTGTCTATCTCTATCATCATCATCATCATCTCTCTCTCTCTATCTCTCTTTCTCTCATCTGTCTATCTGTGCCATCATACAACAGGAATAACAAGCACATTTTCCAGTAGTTATGCAGTACTGTTCCTTTAGTTTATAATTTAATTTAGTTTATATTTAAAAAAAAAGCTTTTATAAAAACTGGAAATGAAAAACAATTCCACTAGGGAAAGAGAGGTGTGTCCAAATAATAGAAACTTATTTTACTATATGTGTCTGGCTTTTCCCCAATCTACATCCAGTCATGGAGCTGTCATCCTCCCACATTTATTTTCCTTTATAGAGTTATACAAGGGCATCATTGGTGGTCTTTGGTGGACACAAAGCAGATGTTTCTCCCACACTGCACAGGAATCTTCTCCTACACTTTTTCCAAAATCCTTTTTGTTCCCTTCCCAGGCTGAAACTGCATTTTCAGAAGATAAAATGCAAACAACAGCCAAGCCCACATAATATTTTTTTCATCTAATTAAATTACCAAAATCATTTTTTAGTTTTGTATGGGACATCTTTTGTGTGTGAGAGAGGGAGAGGGAGAGGGAGAGGGAGAGAGAGAGAGAGAGAGAGAGAGAGAGGATGGTCTTTATGAGCTTTTTTTAAAAAGACATTTGTACTTATATTTGATTATGGGAATTGCTACATGAATATGGAAGGGAATTATTGTTTTCAGTCTTTTCAGCCTTTAAAAATAAGACAGATTTTCTCTTTTCTTGTCTTCCTAAATTCAATTCACTTTTCAGATTTGTTTCCATTATCTAGATATTGATAGTATCTATATATTACTATTAAGAAAGTATAAATTCTACTAAGTTCAATTTAATTCAATTAAAGAATTTAAATAACAAGCACTGTTAAATACTCAAACCTTATTATTATTGATTACATTTCTATTATTTATATATCTTTAAATGGAAACATATTCAATTGATACTGCTGATATTACTGCCACATGTTGTTGTTGTTAGTTATGAAGTCATAGCCAACCCATCGTGACCCCATGGACAACATTCCTCCAGGCCTTCCTGTCCTCTATCATCTCCTGGAGTCCACTTAAGCTCACACTGATTTCAATCTCCTCCAACCACATCATTCTCTGCCATCCCTTTCTTCTTTTGTCCTCAATCTTCCCAGCATTAGGCTCTTCTCCAGTGAGTCCTTCCTTCTCATTAGGTGGCCAAAGTATTTGAGTTTCATCTTCAGGATCTGGCCTTCTAAAGAGCAGTCAGGGTTGATCTCTTCTAGGACGGACTGGTTTGATCAGCTTGCAGTCCACGGGAATTACAGGAGTCTTCTCCATCACCATAGTTCAAAGGCCTCAATTCTTTGGCAGTCAGCATTACTTATGGTCCAACTTTTACAGCCATACATTGCAACCAGAGATGGAATTTAACCAATTTGTGCCTATTCACTAGAACATATAGTTAATTTTCTAAGCAGTTCGGAGAATTGATTGTTAGAAGAAATCTCCTTTTGTTTTGTTTTGTTTTCACTTTATAGGTTTAATCCCATAAGGAAGGCAACAAAGAAACATTCTTTATTGCCCTGTTTACAGAAACTGCTTCTCTGTTAACCTTATTATAGTGTAACAGATAAAGGTTCTTGGCAGCATGCCCAGACTTACTGTTGTCTGACTTGGAGGGTTTTTTATTTTTATTTTCTTTTTCTGGTGCTTTTCTGGGGCTTGACTTTCTTAAAGGGGAAGGGTTGTTTTAAGCTTTTTACACTGCTGTTGGGAGAAAATACTCCCTGTTGGGAGTTCTTCCAGCTGGGATGTAACGATCAGCACTTTGAAGAAATAATTGAATAACAAAACTGAGCTGCCGGAAATAAACTTTTAATGGCAAGGAACCAAAATGAGCTACATTCAGCAAGGCTTCTTGGCTAGCTAGAAAGATTGACATTCAAGTTTACATATCCTTTCTGACTTTTGGTCTAAAACCAGTTTGTGGTTAAGTTTAATTCTGTGCTTGGTGACTTTAAACCTGTGTTTATTGATGGGATAATTTTGTCTATTCAACTTTGTTTAGAAGGAAAAAGGTTAATCTCTGTTCCTGAAAAGAAGCAGAGTTCAGAAATCTGGCTAGTTCCTGTGTCTATTTGTTCTGGTAATTGGTTTAACAAACAACAGCTACTGTGTTTGCTCCTTTGCTTTATTTTAGCATTAATTGCTTTCTTTTGTAGTTAGGCTTATTTCAAGTGTTTATACTTGATTGCTTGCCTGGGGTGTGAGTTCTGGCAATGAGCTTATGTTTTTGTTTTAAAAGGATTTAAACTGTTGTGATTTGATTATTTGTATTGTGTTTGATTTTTTTCCTGCCTCATGGTTTCTTTTTCTATCTGGGAACATGGTGTTCCTCAACTGCTTTAGTTGTTCTTGACTCTGTCCTTTTGGGGTGTACTTCCAAGACACAGGAAGAGAAGTGCATATAAAGATCAGTCCTAGATTAACTGTTAAGCCAAATAAATTCATGCTTAGAGCACTGAGGGAAAGGTGGCATCACAGAGTATTTTTCCCTCATAGATATCATGTCCTTAAATCTTTCAGGTGCATACTTGACTCAGAAATTATCATAAGCAGAATAATGTTTCACTATATGAGGAAACGGTTCATAGATTATGTAATTCCTGATGAACTATCATATTGCAAATTTCTGAAAGTATCTTATTTATCATCTTCAAACCATCTCACATTTCATCATTTGGAAATTAATACTCTTACAGTATGAGGAATGGGAGGGATATGAATTGCACAAATTCTGAACTCTGTTTTATAATGAGATCAATAAAGAATGCAGGACAGAAAGACTCCAAGGAAAAAAAATAGCACAGTCAGTCAAATGGTTAGACAACACAGTCAAAAGGATAGGTTAAGCCTTGCTATCTGTAGTGCAATAATTCTAATGCAGACAAGAAGCTACACAAAGAATGTTTCTTTTTCATAAATTGTGATGCAGTTAATAAGTTTTTCTAAATTCTGTGAGCAGTTTAGATCAGAGTGTCAAACTTGATTTCATTGAGGGCCACATCAGGGTTGTGTTTGATCTCAGGGTGGGGCTGGGAAGGCATAGTCAGCTTGAGGTCACTCATGGCAGGAACACCTGTGGTGGCCTGGGTAGGGCTGGGGGAATCCAGGTGGGTTTTGGCTGCAATAGTCTCCTACATCACTCTGCCAGTGAAAACTAAGCTCAGGAGGGCCATACATGCTCCATTTTCTTTGGCAGAGGCAATGCAAACCAGTCCTTCACTGTTTCCAGAGTGGTCCCATGGACCAGATCTAAGCACCACATGAGCCTTGAGTTTGTCACCCCTGGTTTAGATGTTCAATTATACTGTACACTGGAAAAGTTGCAAACACAAGTAATTAACATGCAAAGAATTCTAAGTTCCATCGTGTCGCTCCACCTCTCTTCGAAAAAATCCCATAGGCCAAAGAGAGGTGGAGCGACACGATGGAACTCCTGGGGCTGCCCCATCGCCCTCCTGGGACCGCCCCATCGCCAGTGCCTGAAGACTTCTGGTGACTTCTGGGAGCTGTTGACCTTCCGGAAGCAGCATGAGGACTTCCGGGTGCTGCAAAGGACTCCCAGG
>JAEANM010023417.1:0-11374 GCA_017656035.1 Myanophis thanlyinensis
GGAGGCAGGAATGGAAGGATGGAGGGGTAGAGGGATGGACAGAGGAAGGGAAAGAGGGATGGAAGATTCCAATGGATAATATTTGTAGCTCAGGATTAATCTAGGAATCTTTGGTGCTCTCTAAGCTTGGTTGTTTGCTTACGGACATTTCATTACTCAACTAGATAACATCAATCAATCAATCAATAACTAAATAAACAAATAAATAAACAGTGAGTGTAAGGTTTGTTCTGTGTTTGTATACTTTATTTGCCCTGCCGGTGTTCATTGGGGTACGTTTTTTCTCCTTGGTAGTTTCTTGATTGGCTAATTGTTTTCTGCTTGACTTTGTCTGGTGTTAATCCCTGCTTCTCTGGGTGTTGGCCACTGGATAGAATGTGTTCTGTTTTTGTTTTTTATTCCTTGTTAGCCTTTTTATAAGTAACATTCATAACAGCCCTCGTATGGATGGGTGCAAATTCTGCCTTTATTCATCCACTTAAACTCTCCTTTGACAAAATGACTTTGAACAATGTATTTTCCCAATCGAAATGCACACCCGGACTGAAAATGGGACCCTCTTTTACGCATTTTAACAATATCACGGTTTTCATCAACCAATGTCAGCAGTAGCTAGAAAAGTTCAGGTTTTATTGAGATCATCCCAAATCACTGCTCTTCTGTCTTCAACATCTTGGTGTCGAAAAAGTTGAATTCTTTGATAAGTGTCCCAGTCAAACAAATGAAAGATCCCAAATGAGAGTCAGCAAGAAAAATGGAGGCAATTGCAGGTATTCTTCGACTTACGACCCAAAATTTCCATTGCTAAGCAAGCAAATCCTGCCTAATTTTACAACCTTGTTTGCCCTGTTGTTAAATGAATTATACAGCTGTTAAATGATTGTGACTCCCCAATTGGCCTTGCCTGTCAAAAACCAGTTGAGAAGGTCACAAAGGATGGAGGAGATGACCAGGCTGAGCCGAGGGAGGGAGCGAGTAGTCAAACATGTCATGAGTCCCTGCACGCCCACAAGAAATTTAAGTCTTTATACTTCATTTGAACTGCCCGAATCTCCTGAATTCCACTGCTTGACAATGTCTTAAGTATTCACTGATCAAATGGTTTATTTGTCCACCTCCAATGAGCTGTCAACACGCTTGTGATTTATGCAACACCCAAGTTGTTTCAAGAATGAGTTCACACTTTGTAACGGCCGCTGTTCCTCACTTGCTCATCCGGTTCTGTTTTCTTCTCTCCATAGGTGGGGACTTGTCTGTCTTGGAGCTATTATGGGGCAAGTGATCCCAAGTCATTTTTTTTTTCTAGAGCTGAGTCAAAACACCAGGATTGGATGACAAATTAGCTGGCATTTCTTCATCATCATATTAATGCTTCGGTGGGATAGGAAAACCATTCATTTGAAAGGAAAAAACATATATTTATTTATTCATTCATTCAATCGCCATAGCCAGCCATCTCAATCAAGGCCTCTGGGTGACTAACAATTCCATGTGTTTTCATTTATTCCATGTAATAAATCTATTTGTTTTGCCTTATTCCTTTTCCTTATCATTTTCCCCCTGTTCTTTTTTCTCTTGGGTTCAGAATTTGTCTTGGTTTTAACACCATTAAAAATTCCTTAATAAAAATTATACATGGGTTACAAAAAAAATAATTGCTCATTGATCCAGGATCCTGATGATAAAGGAATTATTGGTGGAAATCATCTTTTTCTAAACACTGATTTCAAATTCAAATTCAAATTTGGCATAATAAATGATTATTACATATTACATTATTTATAATTATTACTTGGGAGACAAAATCAGGCTGGCCTGATACCTTGATATTTTGGGGTAGTTTAATATTTTAATATTTAAATTTTAATATTTTGATAAACTTTTAGATTATTAATTTTATTAACTTTAATAGTATTTTTAATAAGCAGCAAATTTAATGTTTTTAGATTGGTTTTTAGAATTTGTTATACTCTGTTTTTACCTGCTGTGAACTGCCCTGAGTCCTTGTGGAAATGGGGCGGTATATAAATGTGATAAAATAAATAAAATAAAAATAAATAAATAAATAAATAAAATAAACCAACCCCTGTTGTCTTAATGTCATTATCACTGAGTAACATTTTTAATGGTATTAAATGGCATGGAATTAAATTATATTGTATTGCATTTGATTGTATTCAGTTAAGTTGTATGTTATTAAATTGTATTGTATTAAGCTGTATTGCATTAAAGTATATTGCATTGAATTCTATCACATTAAATTGTATTGAATTAACCCATAATATATTAAATTCTATTTTTAAATTGAATTGTATTAAACTGAATTGTATTACATTGTATTGAATAAAGTTGTACTATATCAAATTCCATCACTTTAAATCGTATTGCATCAAAATATATTTATTATTGCGTTGAATTCTATTGAATTAATCTGTTCATATTAATTTATATTGCATTAAGCTGTATTGTATTAAATTCTATTGTTGAATTGTATTAAACTGTATTGTTATCACATTGCATTGAATAAAGTTGTACTATATTAAATTCCACTGCATTGAATTGTATTGCAACAAAATATATTGTATTAAGCTGTATTGTATTACATTCTACTGAATTGTAGTGTATTCATGTCTATTGCATTAAATGGTATTGCATTGAATCCTGTTGTATTAACTTGTATTATGTTACACTGTATTGAATAAACTTGCATTGTATTAAATTATACTCTATTAAATTCCATTGTATTAAACTTTTTGTAACCAGCCCAGCTTAGTTTTTTTAGATCAGCCAAGGGTATAGTTATATGCATTATTCATTTACCAACTTGATGAAAAGAGACTCCTGTTTTGTGAGCCAAATGTACACCCTTCCTCACAACTTGTGTTCTTTTCCTATGGAATCAACAAGAAACCGGTGATCAACTGGAGCCAGAAAATTGGGGATCAGCCCAAAGTGACCCAGAAATCTTTGGCAGCTGCCAGGAAAAGAGAACCTCACCTAAAGACCAAAGAAAAACATAGACGGAACACATCACTTGCAGAACCAACCAGGGTGTTCCACAAAGCTTACTCAGTTAATTAGAACTTTTTTTAAAAAATAATCAAATTAATCATCCTACTTCTGCCGGAGAAATGGTATAAATACCCAGGAAACTCTCAGTGCTCTATCACTTGATTTGAGTTCCTCCAGCTCGAGATCCTTCAACGGAATCTTCCTTCTCGTGGCCAAATCAGGTAAGTTGAGCTGAGATATTTCTGCCAACCTTTAGAAATCCTTCCCCGACCTCTCTCTTTATTTTTGTGAGTTGTTAGAGAAGATTAGAAAGGTTCTCTTTCTCCCCTTGTTTGGTCCACATTTCTAATTTCTTAGAGCTTCAGTTCCTCTTTAAGCATCTACTGAACCTCCATAGAGGTTGAAGGAGAAGGCTCAACTGCAACCTTTAGAAGACTAGTGAGGAACATCTTAATCTACTGGTGAATTGTGAGCACCCTACAGATTTAAATGAAGAGCTGTTGGGTTGAGTAAAATCTGGCCTCTTGGATATGGTTCTCCATCCATTATCATGTAGACTGAACGTGTATAGTACTCCTGCCTGGAGTTGAACTGGAAAGACCTCCAAGGTCCTTTCCAGGCCGCTGAGTCTGTCTTCTTGTGTCAAAGGTTCAAAGGGGGTTGGAAATTAGAAATTGAAGACTAAGAGATTTTGAGTTGGTCAACTCTTCCATTCAACATCTATTTTCTTTCTTCATGTCCCTTTAGATCCACACCAGCTCATCTACCATGTCTTGCGGAAGGATGCCATCATGCTATTCCAGCTGCCCTCCAGTGACCGTGACAGTTCAGCCACCACCTTTCACCGTGAGCATCCCAGGCCCATCTCTCTACTGCCCAGACCAGCCTCTTTGCATTGACCAATGCAATCCTTGCATCCCTCCACCAGTGTGTCCTCCCATCGCCCGTAGAAGCTACGCCAGCTCCGTCGTGTCTTCTCCCAGCCCTCCTCAGAAATCTCTGCCCAGGAGTCAGAGTGAATGGAGTTCCGTTAGCCAGAGGTTCTAAGATCAACCGGTCAACCCTCCACGCAACAGGGATGAAGAAACAGGAGAAGTCAAGATTTTTCTGAGGGATTCCATTGGTAAACGTGGACTCTAGAAATATCCTGAAATGCCTAGGAAGCTTTTGCTTGATAAACCAGTCTTTTCCAACTGCCCTGCTTCCAGAAACCCCCTGTGTAACTTGTCTCTGGAACAAGAGTATGGCACCCAAGTTTTGGGAATATATTCTAAGTAGCAGAGTGTGTTCACAATGGAATTTCTCTTTGTGTTGATAAATCAAGAACATCATCGGCACTTCCTCTGTAGCTACACAATCTCACCTGTTCCTCATTGAAGTTGCACACTTATCGCTTTTAGTCTTTCCAGATGTCCTTCATCAGTGTTATCCTCCCAAGGGGCAATTTTTATTGTTCCATATTGGGTGCACCTGAAATATTCTGTTGCTTTGCCTCTTCTTTTAAAATAAAACATCTATTGCAACCAAACCAACAGTTTCCTTTTGTTGTGATTATACTTGATGATGATCTTTGTTACTTTTTCTCTTAGTCAGTGAAGAAGTCACTGTTCTGTAGAATAATAATATGACCTTGCTAAAAGAGATTGAATCTTTGGGGGACCTCTAAGATTCCATCTTCCCCTGTTCTAGCTATCTACAATTACGTCTTCAGAAGAGGAGATCAATTTAATCACAAAGGCTGTGCAAACATCTGAACATTCAATTGATCTGATAAAAGATTTGATTGATCCCAAGGCTTAAATGCGGTGAAAGGAACCGATGAAGTCATTTGATTCAATGAGTGTGATCTACCTGGACCTTTGCAGATCCTCTCAGCATCTGGCCATGGGATCCAAATTAAATCCAGTCCAATTTGTTTGTTTAGATAATCTGATTTAGGTCCCTATTAATATAATGTACCTATATAGTCAATACATAAATCACTTATCCTTTAGACATGAAAGATTGAAAGAGTTCCTACAAACACATCATTCTAGAAAAAAAGTTAAGGGGATATCCTATTGGGTTAAAGTTGCTGCGTTTCAGGGTTGTGTATGGGTGTCTGCCTCCTTAATCCATATGTACACCGAGCAAATAAGAGAAACGTTAAAAAAGAATTAAAGGCAAATAAAACGGATGCCCCATCTTCAAGAGGTTAACTGATACATCCATTAAATTAATCAATAACCAAGGCACTCTTGGGCTGAACAGTCCTGAATCAACTGGTCCACCCATTATTTTCATCTGATTTAAGAAGAGCCAAAAACAGCCAACGTTTGCATTTGCGTGATTGTTCCGTTCCACTGGTGATTTCTACGCAATGCAATTTGGGGATGATGCACTTAGTTGTCACTTCACAAAGCCGTAACAAGTCCTGTCCAGAAAAGAATGCTGCGAAAGCTAAAAATGAAAAGCTAGATTCAAGCATCCAGTAGAAGACATGGGTTTCTCAACAGATGTTCAGCCGTGATCAAATGCCTGGCTAAACATTCATTATACTGTTGGTCTGTAGTGCTTGTCTTCAGAAAAGGACACAGTGTCAAGCTTCTGATTGAGTTGCTGATGTTGTGTGGAACCGTGGCACACAGAAGCAACAGAAAAACCAAGGGATTATTGCAAAGAAGATTTTATTTTGGAAGGAAGCTAAAAATTAATTGACCATAAAACAAGAAATTGTTTCCATCAGAAGACACTTTCTGATGTCCTCAATGAAACACACACACATGAAGGTGTCTTCTCGGCTATCGTTCAGTCTAATAGGTAGAAAATGCCACCGTAAATCTGGCATACTGGAATTACTAATAATTACTCAACATTACATCTACACAATGAATGAGTCCATCATCTCAAATTCCCTTTCCATCCTTCTTCTCCATCTTCTCCAAGACCTAGATCTTGACCTCAACATCGTCGGCAAGGGAAGCATCCACTTCTCTGACTCCTGGATATGGACTTCTGAGAAGCCCCGCTGGAAATACTGAAATTAGAGGCCATGCTGCTACAAAAGGAATCCTCACGGTGTAGTTTTGGGATGCAAGGGTTGTGTGGCTCAATGCACAAGGACTGCTGAGGGCAATGAAGAGATGGGCCGGTTAGATTCAAGGCGAATGGTAGCGGCTGGATGGTCACAATCATGGAAGGACAGCTGGTATAACAGTAGCTCCATCCAGAAGTCATCTTGGATTTGGGTGACGCTGATGGTAGTCAGACAGATCAAGAAATGAGAAGCTTCATAGCAGAAGACGAGGCACGTATCTTCATGTTTTAAAACATTAACTAACTTTAACTAATGTAATACCTGGCCAGAAGTGATCAACATTAAACTGCCTTCTACATAATGGCCCATTCCACATCATAAACTAACTGTTGAGTGATCTGTGTTGAAACATTATCCCTAAACATCTACAGAGCTTCTCCATCATCCAGGTCATGGTTCTTCAAAAGGTGCTTTATTCCAAAAGGCAGCTGGACTTCCTTCAAAAACATTTCGCTTCTCCTCCAGAAGAAGATGCTTGGATGAGAAAGAAATGTTTCAAAGCAAAAAAAAAAAAACCAAAGGAATTTCAGTTGCCTTTTGGGAAAGCACCTTTGGGTCTAACCCTGATGAAACTCTGATGGAACCCATGTAATAAACCAATTAAGACTCACCAAGACCTTAAAAGCAAGACGATCAAGGCAAAAACCAAGATATAGATAGAGACATCTATCCTATTTCTATCTTTCTTAGGGTCCCTCAAGTCACAAGGAAGTTCTGGTGCCAGAAGAATCCTTGCAGGATTTACTACTTTTCGGTGCAAAACTTACCAACTTCTACCTCAAGAAAAAGCCCAACTGGTGTACTGTGATGTAGGAGAAAGAATTCGCAAAACCCTCTCCTGTGCTTTTATAGCTTTCATGAAGGGAGGCGGTATAGAAATCAAATAAATAATAATAATAATAATGAAGACGATGGGGGGGGGTTGGTCCTCAGGTCTCTAATTAGTTACATATATATCATCTCCCTCCATGTAACACCCGAGTTGTTTTAAGGATGACTTCACTTTCTGCAACCATCTATTCCAATTTGCTAGTTTATCCATCCACCTTGGAGGTGAGGACAATCAACTGGAACCTGTTATGACTGAGCTCTTCCCCAAATGGGAATGAGTCAAAACTGGAATGCTGCCCATTTGGCAAATAGAGTCCTTCCAGACTGTCTGTGTTTTAAGGGAGAAGTCCTGCAAAGATCAGCTGTTGAGTGGACACAAGGAAAAACGGTGTCACATTCTTGAGAGACGTATGTCCTGGAATATGACAGGGATCAAAGAGGAGGCTGAGCTGTCGTTTTATGACTCACCATCATCTATGTGGCCTGCAAAAGATATCAATGCCAACTTCCTTCCAGTATCTTCAAGCTAGGCTTCAATCAATCGGAATAGAGCTGGAAGGGCCCTTGGAGGTCTTCTAGTCCAACCCTGTGCTCATGCAGGAGACCTTATACCAGTGTTTCTCAATCTTGACTATTTTAAGATGGGTGGACTTCAACTCCCAGAATTCTCCAGCCAGCAAGAGAGGCCATCCAGTCTTTTCTTAAAAACCTCCAGTGATGGAGCACCAACAGTTGAATTCCTACCTCTGAATTCCAATTTATGCAAAGCACAGAGGGACAATCCCTCTGTCCTCACAGCCTGGTGCAGTAGAGATTATTTCATAAAAAGTATTTAAACAAAGCTTGGGGGCAAGCATCTCTCTGGAATGTCTGAACCTGGGTTCCTGTGTTGAGCAGGGACTATATGAGTGGCCTTCTAACTCTAGAACCCTAAGATTATATCTCAAGTAAAGGCAAAGGTTCCCCTTGCACATATGTGCTAGTCGTTCCCAACTCTAGGGGGCGCTGCTCATCTCCATTTCTAAGCCGAAGAGGCAGCGCTGCCTGCTGACAATTCCGTGGTCATGTGGCCGGCATGACTCAACACCAAAGGCGCACGGAGCGCTGTTTATCTTCCCACCAAGGTGGTTCCTCTTTTCCTACTTGCATTTTTTTTTTTTCACATGCATTCGAACTGCTAGGTTGGCATTAGGTCTCAACTGAGATGCAATTCACTTCTGGAAGAACAATTAGATACCAGCAAGGTTGGACGATGGATTCATATGCATTACATCAAATGCTGGAGCGGAGAGTCCTTTGACCTGATTCCCCCTGAAGGGATTTTCCAAACCAGGAAGGTGGAAATCAACACAACCGAAGGAAGAAAAGACAAAAATGAGAAGACTTTCATCCATGCAGACAAGCTCAAGTCAACAATGCAGCCCAAAAAAACTAAATAATAATAATGACTTCCTTTTCCCCCCCAATGTTCTTGAAGCTGTTTTGACTCATCCCCCACAACAACAGTGGGAATATTGTGGAATTTTGGAGCCTTGTAGCAATTTTAAGGTTTGTTCCCACCTCTGGAAGGAGACACCGTAGAATCACAAAGGAGGAGGGGAGGTGCCCTTCAACCCACTGTGTAATCATTCCTTGGCAAAATAGAGGTGGGACCTAAAGAAACATGGTATTAACAAGTTTATCAAAACTCTCAGGAATGGCTTGGTATAAAAAACCCAAGTTCACAGAGAAAAAACAGCAGATTGTCTTGACAAGCTCAAGTGAAGAACTTTCCAGTGCCGGTAAGTTACGGTAAGATGTTTCAAGCTTTGAAAACTCTTGCAGTTACCTTCATTTTCTCCTAATCCTTTTTTTCCCACTACATTAAATCATTAAAGGTTTTGCATTTATGAAGAAGCTAGTGGTGGCTCCTCTAAATCAGGCAACTGCCCAAGTGCTTTAGAAATAGGACAGAATGTAGTTTTGGTTTCCACCAACGTCAACTGGAGGCCAAAATACATGAACAGTGGTTTCAGAAATTGAGTATGTCTTATTTAAGGAAGAGAACGGCCACAAAGAAGAGGGGATCTCCTCTGGGGACTTTAGAGGTCTTCTAGTCCAACTACTTCCTCAACCAGGAGACTCTAATACCATTCTGGACAAAATGGTTGTCCAATCTCTTCTTAAAAACCTCTAATGTTGGAGGATCCACAACCTCTTGTGGCAAGGTGTTCCACTGGTTAATTGTCCTCATTGTCAGTTAAATTTCTCCTCGGTTCTAGGTTGCTTCTCTCCTTGATTAGTTTCCATCCATTGCTTCTTGTTCTGCCTTCAGGTGTTTTGGAGAATAGATTCATCCCCTCTGGCATCCTGTGATGTATGGTGGTCCTCGCCATCTCCTAAGTTACTACAGGTCTAAGACATCCCACCAGGCAGAGGTTTATATTTCATTGATGGTCTCTAATATGTGTCCTTCTCCTTATCCTTAGCTCCTCATCGCCCGGTCCAACAAAGATGGCTTCTGGATGGAGCTGCTATACCAGCTGTCCACCCATGATGGTGACCATACAACCACCACCCTACACCTTGAACATTCCTGGGCCGTCTCTCTACTGTGCTGACCAATCCATTTGCGTCGAGCAATGCAACCCTTGTGCTGCCATTCCACCCAGCGGACTCACCAACCACGGAGAGTGTGGCTTGCTGCCTGCCACCAGTGAAGCATCGGATTTCAGCTGCTCAAATCCAAAGTCCCTGGAAAGTGCCTACTACTTTTAAACTCAGGAATGCCCTTATATCTTCCAGGATGACCTAAAATGGTCTTCAAAGCCCTCCAAGATTTGACTGTGATTTCTAAAAATGCATGCCCAATCTTTGTTTCCATGCTTTTGCTGCTCATTGAGGTCCAGATCTTCCCTTCTTCATCATGGAACCAACCAGAGATGGATCTCCATGCACCATGCCCTTCAATCTGCTTTCTGAGATTGTTTCTGTCTTCCATTAATGTTCTGAAGCAACGGTCTACTTTTACAACTCCAATTTGAGGGGTTTTGGAAGAAAATGGGTGGTCAGTCTATATTAATGGGAGACAAGATCTTCACCCAGTCTTCTCCTTCCTAGAAGTGGCTTGTACACTTTAAGAAGTCCAACCTTAGATGACTTCTAATGGAATTGATTCTCCTTATCCTGCTATGTGTTGCTGGGAAATTTTACATTCTGACTCAGACATTATGTACATAATTTTGTGTTGATGTGGGGTTTCTCAGACCAGCTTTACCTAGCTCACTCCCCAAATAAATTCACATTGCTTCTTCATCTAAATAAACTTCTTGTTGCATCAAACTTTGGTTTCCTGGCATTGAAATGTTCTCTCCTAAAAATTGTCACTCAACATGGGCTTTTCCCAGATAAAGGTGGAACCAAACAAGGTGAGGATGAACATGAGGATGATTTAGCCTTGCTAAATCACAAATGCAACCTGTGTCAGATAAACCAACTCTGTCTCCACACATATCTGAGATTCTTAATAGGTCCAGGGGTGGAAGACCAGCCCAGGCAAAGATTTGTTTTGAAGGTCAAGGGGAACATTTCTAAGAGGTGAAGTTGTATGTCAGGGATAGGTGGGTCTACACTAAAAGAAAAGAATGTTAAACTAACAAAGGAGTTAAAATAAGCACTGGGAGGGGTCAGCAGATGACATAAGTGGCTAGACTTGAGATACTCTGTAAACTTCACACTTGACCCTGTAAGATCCATCATAGGAAAACATATCTACAAGGTATAAGTCCTTAGGATGCCCCTCAGCAGAATGAGATGCTATGAGGGTGCTTGATGGACTTTATGGAATTATTTTGGGAACAACTAGATACAGAGGTCCAGGACAGAGGATCCTGGTTGTCAATGGGCATCATGGTGGAATGCATCTTTTGTCATCCAAAGTCATCAGTTCAACCTTGCCTGGCTTTTGTAAAGCTTACTTCTAGGTCCAAGGACATTTTGGGGACACGTTCTGCTTGGTGGACCATCTTCCTAATGTTGATGGGTCTCCGTTGACATAGGTATCCCTGGGAAGAATAGCAGACTCCAGATTTGGTGTCCTGAAGAGTGGTATGAAAATTAGGGCTAGCTGTCTCTGAAAGAAGAGGTTCTACCAAGATTAATTGTATTGAGAAACCTCTGAAGGTTGGCTCATCATCAGCCAAGAACTATCTCAAACAATGTTCTGAAAGGACCACGAGGGGGCAGCAGCTGGCCAGGAAAAGACAATATCCATTGACAGACAACACAAAATTAATTTTCTTGACTATAGAATTAAAAACGGGATTCAAGATCAGGGAATTCTGGTTTACAGAGAACTGTCCTCATTTCTCCTGTTCTGTAAGAACAGCAGCAAAAAAATAAACCTTGATTACTCTTCCAAAAAATGCTGGTCAGTTGAAGACTTCCAGGGAAATGATGGTCAGATTTATTTTATTT
>JAEANM010023418.1:0-11374 GCA_017656035.1 Myanophis thanlyinensis
TATGGTTTTTTGCCAACAAAAACCTTATCACTGATCGCACCTCACAACTGGAGGGATTTTCAATTGCAGCACACATTACAAACGTTTGCTGTGAAATAACGGGCAACGATACGAACCTCCCACTAGCACAACTAGATGCAGACTGAGCAGCAGACGCACAGACCAAAGATGGCCACGCTAGCTCCGCCCCTTCTTGCTACAGCTGAAAACGTAATCTATTTTGTGGATACCCTCGTAGTTTCCTTGGTAGATTCCTGGATGAAAAATGATTTTATGACAATAGCCATTTCATAAAATTTAAACAGGAAGTAATGTTGTAAGAGCTGTCCGCTTTGGGTGGTGAATTTATTAAATTGCCAAGAGTGATTTGAGCTATTATATCAGTACCATTTGCATTTTATGTTAACTGTAGAATGCTAACAATGTGAATATAAGAACATGTACTCCTTGTTTTATGTCCTCACTTTAGTACTGTCTTAGAAATGCCTCACTTAATTTTATTATTTATTAATTCAATTATATAGCCACTCAACTCACTATGGTGACTCAGGATAACAGCATTTAAAATCCGGATGCAAACAGTATAAACAATCAATACATATATCAGCAATCGTTGATGTCTGATATCTGGTAACTATCCAAAAACTAATCTTGAGGTCGCTACTGTTAGTTCGATAACAATCAAACAAACAATTGTGTAACAAACTGGTTGCATATGCAACCTGTGAAATTCATTCTCATAAGATATATTAATGACTTACTAATTTGGATGGCTTTAAAAGCAGATTCGCTAAATCACAAACTATTCTATCAAGGACTATAATTGTTAAAGAATAAATGTTCTTCTGGATTGTAGGTAATATTCCTAAAGTTGTAATGAGCATCTTAGAATCATCTATTTGGCCTTAACTACCAGACCTAGATAACCACAAGATGTCAAAGGAAGTACAGAAATTGTTTCTGTTTTTACAGCTACCTTTATTAGTCTTACTAGTACATAAACTATCATTAAATCATTTACCTCTTTGAAGAAAAGATGCACCAAGGTTTATGGCTTTTCACAAAACTATCAAAAACATGGTTTATAAACTGAGGTGTCAACTTGTCAGAAGCTTAGATTTTGGTCTTCATTAGATTTTTAGTCTTCTTCAATCTTCCCCATTTTAGTATCCTCCATACATTTTCACCAGGCTTGTCTTGATGAAGTCAGAATACAGAACTGAACAAGATATTGGGAAATGCAAGCTATTCTCTATAAGCATGTAAAGTGGGAATATTTATTTTGTAAATTACTCACCCTCTCTTTTGAGTCAAACAGACAAAGTATTCATATTCAGGAGATCTCATGAAATGCAAAACATTTGAAAGAAGCGCTTTGCAATGGTTATACTGCAGTTCGCATAAAAACAATACATTTTCAAATCATTAAATTACCTGCACTGGCTGCTTTGAAAACTACTCCTAGTTGCCTATACATCGTTGTGCATGAACAACGCTTTTACTTAATGAGCTTTGCTCTTGTTTCCTGAATATGGACATTCAATAAATACAAATATTTCTAAATATATTTAGAGAATGTAGTCAATAGCTAGCCTTGAATTCTAAGAGCTTGCTTTCATAGCCTTATGTTCACTGAGTTCATATTCTCTCTTCATTCATTTTTGGAATTTGTATTAGGTACAACTTAATACTGTTAAACAGTTTTAAAGGGTAGCCTATGAGGAATATATTATAAAAATTTATTTTTTGTTATACTCAACAGTAAGATCGAAAGGCATAGAAGTTTTCCTTTATTTAGGTACCATGTACTGTGTCCACATCTGTTCATCACCCTAACAACAAGGATGATCAGAGCATTAAAAGCTAAGCCTATGAAGAGAAAGAACTGGTTATGTTTAACCTTTAGAAGATTAAAGGGGAAGGTATAACTTGATTAATTACATGAATGACATTTTAATTTGTTTACATCTAATTAGTATATTATATTTTACTGGTCTTCCAAAAGATAAAGGTGGTCAGTACAGTTATCTTTCCTGATTTGGTGTAGTTATAGTTATCTCTCCTGATTTTATTTTCAAACATTAGCCCTTTGGGGAATGTTAACCCAAAACATAGCATTATTGTACGGTAATATCAAACTTTAGGTTTATAATTAAATAGGTACCTTCACAAGTAGAAATCTGGACCTCCTCAGTCCAAGTTGAATCTTTATCCTTTAATAGATAAACCAGGGTTTGGATGCAGTGTAAGTAAGGCAGGTTTTCTATAAATAGACAACCCTACTTCCCTTATTTTACTATTCTTTACTATTCCCCTATTTTAATATACTATTCTATATAGACTTGTGACTTTTAGCTAGACAGGTGCTGATGTGTAACAATTTGAAACAGGTTTATTAGATTGTCTTATCAATCAACTAGGATCTAGGACTTATCAACATAACTGTATAACAATGTTTTCATTTCTTTTTATTTGTAATTAGGCAGACTTGCATTTGGATATAAAACCCAGAATTTCTGAATAGATAGATGATGTCATAGGCATTCATGGGTGATAGCTGTGACTGATGGTGCCTGTAATGGTGAAGTGACATGTGTGTACGAGACCTTAACTCTTATCAATCTTCAAATCAGTTTTATAAATAATGTTTCAAGGCTCCATGGGTCAAGAAGCATTCTTGCAAAATTAAAAAAAAAGGTGGATGGCTGTAAGCCAGGTCTTTATTTTGATACATAATCAATAAGATAGCAGATATCCTGGTGATTTAAGAAGTGGCTTTGGAAACTGAGCAGATTTTTTTTTAAATGTTGGGTATGTTTGTTTCTTTTGTATAATCTCTGTGTATATTTTTTAGGAATGATGAATAATGCAGTTTTGCATTATATAAGTACCCATTATAAAAACCTTTCTAAGTACCCGTGTTTTCCCCAAAATAAGACCCTTCTTTTGGGTTCTGAAAGAAACACTAGGGCTTACTTTCAGGGGTGCCTTATTTTGGGTGGGGCGAGTTGCTCCACGCTCCCTACATTGGTTTACCTCAGGGCCCTCGCAACCAGGCTATCCACGCCTTAAAACGTGCCTCGTCTTGTGGCCACAGAAGCAGTGTGTTGCTTGGCCTCCTGTTCCTTTGTGGCTGCAAGCAACCAGAAGAAGTGGGCCGCTGGACATGTGGGGTCTTGCTTTGATGGGGCTCTGGGAGCAGCCATCATGAGGCAAGGCAAGTTTTGGGGAGTGGGAGGCCTGACTGTGGAGGCTATAAGATTAGCTGGTATTTGGCAGTTCTTCCCCTGTTGCTTCACTTCACCACATGTTGTTGGCATGAGCAACCAGAAAGGATGAGTGGGAAGTCCGGCTGCTTAGGCGCTTAAGTAGGACTTATTTTGAGGGCAAGGTTTATATTGTATGCACGTGCAGAAAACATGCTAGAGCTTACTTTCTGGATAGGTCTTTATTTCAAGGAAACATGGCAATTAGTATTTAGTACTATTTAGTAACCAGTATGGGATTTGGCATATGGATTTCTGACATTCACCTGTGCGGCAATGTTTGTTTGTTAGCCAAGTTACTTTTGAGTTTGCTTTCTGTGAAAGGAGGATTTGATTCAGAAAGTAGTTTCTCTTAAATTTAAAACAGCTTTCTACAAGTTAATTACTGTAAACTTTATTACAGGAGGGAGGGGGGAAGATTCATATTTGGCAAGGAGGAGAGGACATTCTTGAAAATCCAGGTGAAGAAGATGCAGCTGCTACTACAATCGTAATTTTTGTTCTATATTGGCTCTAAAGCCTATTGTAAGCTTACTAGTGTAAATACAATGACGGTTACTGCAGCTGCTTTGCTCCCATTTGGTTTTTCAGTGCTGGAGTTGAAATTGTATAAGAAAATGTAAATTTATCAATATTGATCTATCCAAATTCAGATTATTTTAGTTCCTATATATAAGAACAGGAAAATATATATATATTAGAATATTAATTTGAATACGTATTTTAACTTAACAAAATAGTAGTGTGGATGTTTCTTTTTATTTTTGCCAAATGTGCAGGTGATACTTAATTTACTAATTTATGAATGCTTCTCTTACTATGAAAGTGAATACATTAATACTAACATATCCAGAATATTTTGGCTAGAATTGGACATAGACAATTTATACTGCAAAATGAGTAATATTTATAATTATACTCAAAAATTAAATTGGGAATAAATTGGCTCCTACTTTTTTTAACTGTGAAGAAATAAATATGTTTATTACAGCAGTACTAGATAAAATACTTTCCCCATTAGGAAATGAGAACTGCTAAGCATTAAATACCTTAAAATTGTTGTTTAATAATAAAATCGATGTATTAAACATTTAAACTACTTGAAAATTAATACAGGTCAAATCCATACTTTGCATAATATAAAACTGAATATTGATTTCATATGGTTGGAGCAGAGTAGTGTGAATTCCTTCTTACTGAGTTACTTTGTGCAATAATTTTACATTTTGATTTTGAGATGGTAAAATGTTTCCCTGCTGATATATGGTAATCATAGTTAATCAAAATTCTGTCCTTCCGCATCAGTTTAATTAATTTTTCATTAGCAATTTGTCATATGATTGTTGTGTTCATTATATAAAGCCATGTCCTTATGAATTTCTGTATAAAGAAAGATCGAGCATTGGCACAATGTTCAGTGTGGAAATGTTAATAAATTATAGTAAATAAATTATAGTAAGTAAATAAATAAATATTTATTTAGGATTTAACTGATCACACCATTTACCATGTTTAGGCATTAATCCATTAATTGGCCCTAAGTGTATATTTTTGCAAAATTGCAACTTTTACCACAATGTGCATGCCAACATGAATACACATGTATGTACATATAAGAACCAATGATGTAAATATAAGTATTTTACCAAAGAAGGACTACACTGAATTTCAGATAACTATTGTGTCAAAGAAGAGCAGATAAAAATAAATTAGAAATTTTAGTATGTATATTTGTATGTATGTATAAAATTTATTGGTCATCCATCTTACCACATGGTAACTATGGGAGTCTTACATGTATCTATACATGTATACTAAAAATACAAATAAATTAAAACCACACATTTAAATCTAATGACGTGGGGAGTGCAGGGGCAGAGTGGAAAGGTGGGATTTGTTGTTACTCAGTCAACTATATATGTTCCCCATTGGGAGTCCCAAGCTAACTGGCAGAGCTAGGACTTTAGGCCTTAACAAAAGGATAGGAGGATTGAGGTCAACCTCACATCGCGGTCAAGATGTTTCAGAGAACAGGAGCAGCAGCAAAAAAGCCCCTCCTCCTGGAGCCAGCCAGCCCAAATAATTGGGCTGATAGGACTTGCAGCTTGCCTCCTCTGCAGGCATGAATGGAACAGGCCAACCCCAGTAGATTGAGATGGTCCCTCAAGTAGCCTGGATCCATATCATGAAGGGCTTTAAAGGTGATCACCAACACCTTGAATTGTACCTGGAAGCACGGTGGCAACCTTGCAGCTTGCAGAACAGGGATGTCACAGGTACTGTTCTTGAGGCCCCAAATTGCTGTGCAGCCAGACTCTGCACTAGCTGTAGCTTCTGAATGCTCTTCAAGGATGGTGTCTTGAAGAACACATTACAGTAGTCCAACCACGAGATGACTAGGGGCTGAACGACTGATCGCAGGGAATCCTGATCCAGGAAAAGTTGCAACTGGCACACAACATGAAGTTGTGCTCTCCTAGCTACAACTGTTACTTACTCCTTGAGCAGGAATCATGAGTCCAGGAGAACCCCCCTGTTATGAACCTGATCTATTGGGGCAATGCCAGCCCATGCAGAGTCAAGACAAGATCCTGGAGCCTCGTGTACCCAAAGCCATTTGGTCTTGCCCAGGTTCAGTTGAAATCTGTTGTCCCTCATTCAGCCCCCCCCCCTCCAGGCCACAGGACGAGGAAGGTCACAGCATCACTTGGCTCACTGAGAATGGAAATATATAGTTGGGTGTCATCAGCATACTGTAGGTACCTCAATCGTTGGTGATATATGATCTCAGCCAGTTGTGTCATATAAATGTTGAAAGAGAATGGGAAGAGTATCAAGCCTTGTGGGGACCACAAAACAGCAGTTGAGGTTTGGACCTCTCACTCCCTATCAACACCAATTGGGACCGGGTACAGAGAAAGGAGATGAACCAGTGCAAAACTATAGTGAACAGTCCAGCTCCAGCTCCCCAAAGGATACCATGGTTGATGGTAGTGAAAGCCGCTAAGAGAGCAAGGAGAGCAAGGATGATTGCACTGCCTCATCCTGCTTTTGCCAGAGTATTGACAAGCACCACTAATGCTGTTTCTGTCCCCTAACTGGGCCTGAATTCTGACTGAAAGGCATCCAGATCAGTGGTGAAATGCAGCCTGGTCACACCGGATCGCCCGATCTGGTAGCGGCGATTTGAATTTGGCCCTGCCCAGTCACCCCTGCCCTTTCCTTTCCCTGTAGCAGCTTGGGTTTTTTTTCCTTACCTTAAGCTGTTTGGCATGCCCCCGGAGCCTTCCTAGTCATGTGGGCTGCCTCTGGTGAGTGTAAATTAACTTTTAAGAGCCGCGTGGCAGTGTGGTTGGCATGCATGCGCACGCACCAAACCAATAGGAAAACCAGTTGGATTCTACCCCTGATCCAGACAATCCATTTCATACAGGACTTTCTGCAGCAGCCAGGCCACCACCTTTTACATAAGCTTCCCTAAGAACAGAAGGTCGGAAACTAGATGAAAATTGTCCAGGCAGGTGGCATCTAGTGATGGTCAGGGCAAACCAGGGCTTCCTTAAAAGCATATGGATATGTTCCCTCCTCATGCGACATATTAATCATGTCGCATTAATTATGCTGGACCCACCCACTTAATCACCATCTTGGGGGCTTTCACCATACCAGAAAGACAAGGATATACTGTAACTGACAAGTTGTGGCACTGACAGCGTCAAGGGTCCTGTCCACTTTATCAGGGCCAATATGACCAAATTATTCCCAGGTAACAGGGCAAGACCTCTCCCTGACATCTCACATGGTTTATTTCCACTCATGGGATCCAACTGGGAAAGGATACACACAATTTTGTCCATCAGGTATTGAACAAGGTCTTCTGTCCGGTCCCTGCAAAAGATCATCCAAGTCTTCTGACCCAGAAATGTAAACTAAAATCCTATATATTGCCCAGTGTCTGCATTGTGTTAATTTAAGTTCATGTTGGAGTTTCTTTGCTACACTTAAAACAAATTGGTAGCATCAATATAATATGCAAGCAATAATTGCTAATTAAAATAATTGCCTGAAATATGTGGTATTTTATAATTCTAAATCTGTAAAATTTAACTAAACAAAACAAAGTCAGCTGAATTTAATAAGATCACCCAATTCACTGTTAATTATTGCAGGGAAAGACCTCATCTTAGCAGATCAGTGATAAATCCTTGCCCTTGGGGAACTAATAGGTTACTTATTTTTTCTGTATGTCTGTAGAAAAGGTGTGTTTTTTTTTTAAAAAATATTCTCTACGATTGTTTTTAGCTTTAGACCCAGCTAAAGATCCATGCTTAAAGATGAAATGTACTCGTCATAAGGTATGCGTTGCACAAGATCAACAAACAGCTGTTTGCATTAGCCACCGGAGACTGACGCACAGGTAAATATCTCCGTGTTATTGATCTGTAATCAGGGCTATTAATATATGTTTGTATTCACTGCTGCATTTTTGCATCATTTCAGACCAAAGTAAACAAACTGTGTGAGAATATCTGCATGTTACGGATATTCTGTGCATGAAAAAGGTCCTTCATAGACTCAATGAGTAGGTAACTCATCCTCAACAGAGCCTTCATTGAATATTATACAGATTTTGCTTATTTTCAGTAAGATTCATCTGGGAATAGTTTCCGACAAGACTATATTATTGTGAGGTGTTTTTTTTTTAATGATACTAATTGTACTTCAACTAGTATCAAATAAACACTTTTTGAGAGAATTTCCACAAAGTATT
This sequence comes from Myanophis thanlyinensis, assembly GCA_017656035.1. Taxonomy (NCBI): domain Eukaryota; kingdom Metazoa; phylum Chordata; class Lepidosauria; order Squamata; family Homalopsidae; genus Myanophis; species Myanophis thanlyinensis. The sequence goes on from JAEANM010023418.1 coordinate 8,038, forward strand.
TTTATTTATTTATCTGTCTATCTATCTAGATTTTTATACCGCCCCCTCTCCTGAAGGACTCGGGGCGATGCACAGCCAAGTAAAAACATACATATGAACAATTTAAAACCCAGTTAAAATTAATTAAATTAAGGCTGATTAAACTAATTATAAAACTTTAAAATTTAAAACAATTTAAAAATTACACATTTAAGTAATTAAAAAACCAATTTAAATCCCCAACCAACAGTACTAGGCCAGACCGGCTTGTTGGAACAGAAAGGTTTTCAGAAAGGTTTTAATATATACTAAATTCACTGGAAAATTAATATTTCAGAAGGATGAAATGCTGAAAGCAAAATACATTCTCCTTTATCTTACACTAATAGTATGTGGGGATGATCTTTTGAGGCAGCATAAAGAGACCCATCCAAAAATTGATCACATAAAAGGCAACTGAGTCCTCAGCAGGAATGTGGGCAAGGCTTAGAAATGACCCTCCCTTATTTTTGGAAATTTAAAGGGAACATGTAAGAGAAGTACTTCCAAACTTGCAAGATTCTTTTACAATGAAGAAGAATTAGCCCATCTGATTGTGTTTCCTGTCCGTTCTACCTAATAAGGCTGACAATTACATGCAGGTAGTCCTCAACTTACAGTTGTTTGTTTAGTAACTGTTCAAAGTTACAACAGCATGGAAAAGAATGAGTTACAACAGTATTCACGCTTACAGTTGCTGCTGTGGCCCACCAGCAGCCAGCGGAGCTGTTGGCAGACTCCGACAGCGAGGAACAACGTGAGCCTGTCCTGGAGTCTGGGGAAGGCTCTGATGAGTGCTCAGAGACAGAGCTGGGAACAGGGATGCCTGTCAGTCATCAGCTGCCTTCCAAGTCGGAGAGCAGTGAAGCGGAACAGGTGGAAACTCTTCCTGATGCGCAGAGCTGCTAGGAGAAGGGAGCAGTTCAGAAATCAGGGCCGTATTGGAAGACATAGCACAGGTGGCCGCTGAGGGATTAAAAAGAGGAGCGAAGGGGAGGGGAGTTTTGCAGAGAACAATTAGTTCATATTGCTCTGGAGAGCTCTGCATTTGTGACTGCAAAAGGAATTGTGAGTCATCCTCTGGCCTTGGGTCAAACCTTATAGAAGTATGGACTATTAGCCTGGTTTTGTTTATAAAACAGAAGAGTTTCTAGCGGACAGCCAAGCCTGCTTTCTTGTCTTGAGAGGCCTAGGAGAGAACAACAGTTGCAGCATTCCCATGGTCATCTACCTCCTAGCTATACGGCATAGAGACATGACTAGAGATTTCAAACTTTCCTTCATCTGTTGGGCTATAAATCACTTTGTGAGTGATAATCAAGATTATACATGAATAAATACATATTAAAGTATCTTTATATTTAATTAGTGAAATAGATAAATTCCATTATTTAGAATTGAGGAAAAACAGAAAATTGAAAAAAAAAAAAGAATTAAATGGAGCAGATAACGTGATGAAGTAGACCACAAGAGGCCACTGGTCCATTACAAAACTCTCTTATCACATTAATATAAAATTCTTTAAAAATCTAATGGAAAAATATATTCATGCTTCAATTAAGAATGTTAATATTTAATTTTGTAAGGGTAATAAAGTTTCACACAGAAAAAACCCACCAGGGTTCCTTGCTAAAACACATGCAATAAGTCCTTTCCAAGTTTTTTCAGCATCACCAGGAACAACCAAGGAAGTCAGAAACAAAGCTGTACCTTGAAGAGAAATTAGATTTACTTTTACAGTTTATCAGAAGAAGCACCTATGAAGAACATGGAACTATAAAACTATTGAGCTCCTGGATGAGAGCAAAGAAATAGCAAAACCTTTAAACTCTTCAGTGATGCAAACATTTACCTGTATATTCTACAGGTAATTCCTTCTTGAAATCAGAGCAAAGACAATCCCGATGTATTTTCCCAGTGCTTATGCTTGTAAAAGACTGAACTATTTCAGTGAGTAACAAGGAAATTAGTGAAAAATTATCGTAATGCTAATTTTATACATTTTATAATTCTCTACATTTTATTATCTCTACAGTGAATTGAAATTCAAAATTTTAAAATTAATGATGTTCTATGATACTGTGATACAGTATGGATATATTCCAGTAACAATTATGGCATTTTTGGTGTAATATCAGCATTTATTTGGAGACATTTTCATTACCCATCTAGGTAACATCACCAGTACCAGTGCTGTGAGGGTTGCTTCCAGTTTATAGAAGTTAAACTGTTTATAAAGTTAAAAAAGAACTATGCATTTTATACAGTGTAATCGTCTGATTGAAAGTGAGAAAATTCAAATCTTGCATATGCTTGAAATTGAAAATTCTCTATAAAATTCTCTATTTTAGACAGAATCACAAATCATATCATTCAATCCTAGTAAATTTGTAAGAATCACAATGATGTTATATTCATGCCTGTTCCTATATTTTTATATATGTATAATTGATGTATATATAGTATGTACATATTTTGTAGGGTTTTACTTAACAGTTCACAGATTGCTATGAAACATAAAGATATTTCTTTGTTGATCAGCAGGGTCTAGTTCTAAATGATTAGATATCAAATGTGAAATTCAGGGCAGCAGTTAGATGCTAGCATTTTACATGTAAAATTTCAATGAGGAAATACGAAAGATAATATACAGTATTTTGTGCCTTCTATGTATGTCAGTAGTTTTAAAGTCATTTAAGCGTTTAGATAGATTGTATAATCTTTACTTTTTGTTTAATAGGTTTTCCTCCTGTAATGCAGCTGCTGTCTTTAAAAACAAGATGAACCACCCTTTTCAAGTTGAGGGAACACATTTTATTGCCAAGCTTTTGCTATCATTGGCCGTTGATAAGCACAGATCTCAAAATAGAGAGCTTTAATTGAGTGCACCTGCACTGATGAAGAAAATGTATTAACTTTTAGAGTTTTTTTCCTTCACAGAAATTCTACCTTGTGTTGATGAATTTCAGATTTAATAAGTTTAAACATAAGATTATGAGGAATCGTACTTCCTAATGGACATCTGGGTCTTGATTTATTTAATATACCTCAAATCCCCTCCTTTCCAGAGAAATGGATGGAAGCCAGAATAGCTTTTCTGTATGCAAAATGTAAAACTGGAATGCTGATATAACTTAAATTCAAATTCAAATTGAAATTTATTGGTCACATACACAGTCATACACGGTACGATATGCAGTGAAATGCTTATGCGACCGCCAGCGACTGCGAGTAAGTTAAGACAAAATGGGAGGGTAGGGTAGGAAATAAGTTAGGGATAGTTGGGAAGGTGGGAATGAGATACAATCATGGTTCCTGT
>JAEANM010023419.1:0-11374 GCA_017656035.1 Myanophis thanlyinensis
CCAGCTACCCCTAGCCCTCCCTTCCTACCTTAACTTACCTGCGGTTGCATAAGCATTTCACTGCATATCGTACCCATTTATGATTGTGTATGTGACCAATAAAATTTGAAATTGAATTGAAATAGGTCACAAAATGGGCCACAACTCACTTAACAGCTATCCTGCTTAGCAACAGAAATTCAAGGCTCCATTGTGGTCATAAGTCTACCTCTACTGTGCAGATAGCCCTCAACTTATGACTGGTTGCTTAAACTACTTGCCCCTAAACTACTTGCAACCGATTTTGTTGGTTTCTCCCTCTGCAATCATGAGATCACATTTGTTTGGCACTTTATGCCATTTGCTGTATTCAGCAACACATGACTGTGATTTACAATATTTTTGTTGGTTTCTGTTGTTTACTTCTGGTGTCCAACAAAAAATGCCACTGAAGAAAATGTATTTGCTTAATGATAATTGTAAAAAAAGATCGTAACTTTGCATGAGGTCACATGATGCCTCAATTTATAAATGAATTATTATTGTAATTCTGAGCTCCATAAGTTGAGGATTACCTGTACACTTAATCATTTGCAGAAGACAGTTAATAATATACAACTCTGCATCAACCATACATTTATTTTAACTTTTTTAGCTGAGTGTCATATTGACAACAGATTTTAATGCTATATTTAAAAATGACAAGTGATACACGAAATAATTTAAATAGTAAGGAATGTACCCCACACCAGTTATAAATTATGCTATTAATTCATGAAATTTCATTTTTACATCAAAGGAACTCTTTTTATTGCCATAAAACTGAGGAAATCATTTTTTAGGACTCTAAGGGACAAGTTATGAAGGAATGCTGACACTGATTATGGACAATATGGTGGTGTATGACTCTAATAAAGTTTGATTTGATTTTTTGGTGTGGAGAAAATTTAAATTGTTTGCATGATTAGATTAAACCTCAAATAATTTTCTTTCTTCATAGTATCATGATTGTTTGGGCCATGTATTATCTTAAAAAATAATAGTTTCCCTAAAATATGAGCATTCTGGAAATACTACTTTATTGTAGCTTCAAATGCTAGCTAATTATAGGAGCCAGTATAGCTGCCAGGTGTCTATTTGAAAGAAATCAATTTTGTCAGAGACTAGCCCAATATTCCTATCAACTAAATAAAACTAATCAACAGATTGATTAACACACTAGGCAATTAAAAATCAGAAGCTATATTTAATAAATCATAGGTGCATGTAATTTACTCTTAATCTCTTCTCTTTAAAAGGTATTAGTAGAGCAATTGTTACAGAACTTTTCCTAAATCACTTTATAGATAATCTGGACTTCAAAAATAGAAATAATTTTACAAGCTGAAATGAGCACTATAATCTGTATACATGCAGTCTACAGGATTTTCAGAAACATATTTGTATATACAGTAGAGATGTAATTGGCAAGATAAAGAACATTACTACTATGAGGAAAGGAAGGGTGGTGCCTTATTTTGTTATATTGAACAATTTCCTGTATTATTTAAGACCACTATCAAACAACCTGGACAATTTTAATTATTACACGGATCCTTTAGAAAATTTATGGCATGGTATTAGTACTTCTTCTGCTGAACAGATCAGCTATTTCTTCACTGATTTGACTCTAATAAGGGAAGTTTTAATGGAAAAAGAAATGGGACTAAAACCAGATGTAGAGAAGGGAGCATAAAAGTGGCTTCTATGACTTAGTCATGCTTCACTTCCAGAAGCTTCAGATTAGCATGAAGTGTGTAACAGTTGTCTAAAAGAAAAGAACATCCTGGTATACAAACTGTAGTTATACTGTTTATAATGTCATTCCATAAAAAAACATATTCTTTATGACTTTATGCTGTTTACATAACATTTACTTTTAAATTTTCATTTACACTTCAATAATGTTATTAAATTAAAAATTAAAGGAATATTCTTAGGCTTCTTAACTGATTATAATATATATTGATTTATTACCAACTTAATTTTTAAATAATAAGAGGTAACTTTTGGCAACACTGGCTGGAACTGAAGGCAGTAATGCAAACATCTAAGAAAAATTAATGGTCACATTGCAGTAACTATGTTTTGTTGTAAAAATTAAAATAAAAACGTATTTGTAAAAAGTAAAAAAACCGTGTTCCCTGAAATATTAAAAAGTCGGTTGTCATTTTGGAAGTGGTCTTCCATCCCGTAAGCAATATCAAAACTAAAAAAAAAACTATAAAAGTAATACATGGACCTTAAGTAGAATAAAACTTATGTTACACATAAGGAATATTTTGCTTTCTTTCAATCTTGTACCAAAAAAGATTGCTTTCAATCATATTCACAATTAATTTTCCTTGATTTCAAAAGCAATTCAAGTTCTTGTAATAAATTATTACTATGTTTAAAAATAAACTATTAATTTTTGCTAAGAATTTTACAATAAAAAAGGAATTACAGCTAACACACCATTATTTAGATTTAAAATTAGAGATCAATAGTTATAGGCACTTGTTACACACTATACACATACATCAATCCTGTCTCTGCCTCTCTTCATTAAGTAAAACTGCAAAACACATCCAACATATCTACTACTATTAGAGAAGTCAATGGCTGTTGTACATCCTGCCAATTTTATGGTATACATCAATTTAAAAATACTGATTAAGCAAATGTATTTGTGAAACATTTCAACAGTCTTCTGAATGAAAATGTTATTAAAATGTATGAGTTTAGATGCTAAATCTAAATTTGAAAATACAAAATCTCATGAAAAGACAACCAAAGTATAAAACTCTTAAATGGTATTCACATGATATTCACTTTATCTTTGCTATTAACCATAAAATTAAAAAGTCTATGGCATATCCATAAAATTAAAAATAAAATATAACTCAAACGGGGAGCAAAATGGCTTACAGAATATTTACAAATGTCGTTTATGCTTTAACTACTAAGGACGTAGGAACAAACTGACCTTTTTGTGTACAAAGAAGTGGAAACAATAAAATCCAATTCAGGCATCTGATAGTAACAAGGTAAACTTCCCTAAATAGTTGAAATACTTACAGCTCTTGCTTTCTTCTTCATTAAGGCAAGCAGGCAACAATGGATTTATGTGCTGAACTTTCTGTGCCAGAATTACATGGATTCTGGGAACTAATGATGCTGGAGGACTATGAACTCTCTGTTCTTCCACAGTGTCCATATAATCCATAGACTCCATTGGAGCGGAGGAATTCTCCCTAAAACAAAAAAATAGCTGTATTTAGGCACATTTAGTTTAAAAATTACATGCAAAAATTTTTCATGCTAAAGAAAAAGATATTTTATTGAAACACAAAATGTCAGTACAGACTCTTTGACTTAACGATAATTCAGCCCCAAATTTCTCATTGAGACATTTGTTAAGTGAGTTTTACCCCATTTAATGACTTTTCTTTGCCAAAATTGTTAAGTGAATCACTGCAGGTGGTAAGTTACTAACGTGGTTAAGTGAATCTTGCTTCCCTATTGATTTTGCTTGTCAAAAGGCTGCAAAAGGTGATCACATGATTGTGGGACACAGCAACAGTCATAAGTATGAACCAACTGCCAAGCAACTGAATTTTGATCACATAATCATGAGGATGATACAAAGATCGTAAGTGTGAAAAAAGGTCACAAGTCTCTTTTTTCATGCCGTTGTAACTTTGAGTGGTCACTAAATGAAATGTTGTAAGTCAAGGACTATCTGTATCATAAAAAGAATTAATTAAGTTTTGAATTTATTGCATACTTTTGAAGCAATCAAAGTAAAGTCCTCTCTTACATCTTTTAAAAATTCTCCTGAATATAAAGAACTGATATCACCCTTTTACTTTTTACATGGGTATAATGAATTAAGTATTATTTAGAATTGGGACAAATCCAGATCTCTAACATTTAGAGACTATCAACACCGTAAAGCAGCAATTTGTGGGTTAGCATTAATCTTCCAGATTTTTTTGGAATTATTGTTGTTTTTCTGAAACACACTGACAAAGAAGAAAACTCCATGTTGCTAATTTTTTACAAAAACTTTACAAATTACCTATTATTTGTGGACCAAATATGTGAATTTTTCAGTCACAATGATGGCAAACTTGCATTTTATCATTACTAAAATGTTACCTTTCTTCATTGTTCAGCATGTTCAGGACAGGATCGACAGACAAAATGCCATACACCTCAAGAATATCATTGACTTTGAAACTGTCTCCATTTTCATATATCTGTCACAAACAGAACATGTTTAAGAGGAGAAATTGCAGTAAGACAATATGAAGTACTATAAAAGCAATAGCTACTTGAACATACTAATAAATTATAATTTGGTATTATGGGAGAAGGTTTGTATCGTAACTGTCTTTTGTAACTTTCTGCTTCAATAAAAGAATTGTTGTACTATAAGGAAGGCTGAGCGCCAAAGAATTGAGGCCTTTGAACTATGATGCTAGAGAAGACTCCTGCGAGTGCCTTGGACTGCAAGGCGATCAAACCAATCAATCCTAGAGGAGATCAACTCTGACTGCTCAATGTAGGTTAGTCCAGATCCTGAAGATGAAACTCAAATACTTTGGCCACCTAATGAGAAGGAAGGACTCACAGGAGAAGAGCCTAATGCTGAGAATGATTGAGGGCAAAAGAAGAATGGGAGAGAATGAGGTGGCTGTATGGAGTCACTGAAGCAGTTGGTGATCTTATTTGGACTCCGGGGGATGGTAGGGGACAGGAAGGCCTGAAGGAATGCTGTCCACTGGGTTGCAATGGGTCGGGCATGACTTCACAACTAACAACAACAAAAAATCCTAACAATATACAGTGGCTTAATATACCCTTCAGTGACAGGCTTCGTGCAACTCTCAGGCTATATTTATATCAATATAAAGTGTGGTATATAAGTAAATACAGGTATTCCTTGACTTGTGACCACAATTGAGTCTGAAATTCCTGTTGCTGTGTGAAGCAGTTAAGTGAATTTAGCCCCATTTTATTACCTTTCTTGCCACAGTCAAATGAGTCACTGCAGCTATTCAGTTAGTAACACTGTTGGTAGGTCAATCTGGCTTCCCCTGACACTGCTTGTCAGAAGATTGCAAAAGGTGATCACATGACATCGGGATACTGCAATAGTCATAAATATGAGTCATTTGCCAAGAGTCTGAATTTTGATCATGTGACCATGGGGATGCTGCAATGGTTGTAAGTGTGAAAAATTGATCATGTCACTTTTTGTTCAACGCCATTGTTAGTTTTGAATGGTCACTAAATGAACTGTTGAAAGTCAAGGACTACCTGTATGTGGTTCATGGCTTTGATTTATGTACCAGTTCTAAATGTAAATTACAACAAATCTCCATACCTCTAACATGTGTAAAAGTGATCCTGTTTCAGATACTGCTTAAGACATTATTACCTTCACAAGACATGCAGGGCCCTTTTCTCCTGGGAGTGGAAAATTCAGATCTAGCGGAGATGAACAGTTTAAGGAAATCATCTGATGCCTTGCTGAAGCTTCTGTTTCTAATCGCTTTGGCTCTCCACTCCCCTGGATATCAGACACATTTCCTAGAATTAAAAAAACAAGTTTCCACTACCTTAAAACTCGTAATTTGAGATTAATATTTATTGCTGCTTTTGGAAAAAATATTTACAACATGCTGAATCACAAATACATGTTGTAAACACTGGAGCTTAGATTTTCAGAATAGTAATTCCCCAAAAGTATTTCAATTTACAAAAGGAGTACTAAGTCCTAGATCAGACCAAGCAAATGAGTACTTTCTTCAGACTACTATGAAGGGTAGGAAAAGAAGTGGAAATTACTAGAAACAAAAGAAGGGGGAAGCCATTATTTTACTTGTTTTGTACACTTTTTTTCTCCCTGATCTCAACATCTAACCTCAGTGGATTGGAATAAAGAGCTTATTTCTGGACTCTATATAAGAAGTGTTTTTAAAATTGTTAGAAATTCAAAAATATAGAGAACTCTGCAAATGGCCCACCTCTGATTTAACTCAGTATATTTTTTTTCAACAACTGTGAGCCAAATAAAGAGAACCATTAAGTTCATAACCTTCTTCATTATTTTTCTGCTGCATCTGGCATTCAGTTATCTATTATCCTATTTATTTTAATGTATCATCTCTTTATGAGTTCGCTCTTTCTATAAATCAGAATCATCCTTGATTTTCAAGAATACAATATTTGTAAATACTGGTCTGTAAATCATATATAGGGAGCTACAAAGTGACCCATGGATAACAGATTAGACCAATGGTACATTCAGAAAGTTGCTTTTTTTGCAACTATACCTGAACTCATCTAATTATTTCAAAAACCAGATAATGGTATATAAAATCATATTCTAAAACTGTTTAAAGTCAACCAGGCATAAATCACTTCAGTGCAAATGGATACAATATTAATTCTGAAAAATAAGTGACTTTCAGGAGAAAAGTAACATTATCTCAGCTGATACCGAGGTGTTGTTCTCTTTGTTTTGATGGATGCAATTCCATGTCTTCATCATCCTCATAACTCCTCTTATGGCGACTTGGTGTGTATGATGTTGATGGACAAACTCGAGCTTGACTTGCACTATTATAAGCGTAGGTTTTAAGTTAAGGACAGAATCATTCTGATAGCATGAATAAACTTATCTGGAAATTTAATTAAACATTTAATTTAAAATTAATGCAATGCTACCATTTCCAAAGATGAAGAAAAGATAATAGCATTTTGTAAGTTTAACATATAACTATTTAAATTTTTTTGTAGAAATATTGAAGAATGAACGTAAAGAAATTAAAAAAAGAATACCATACAAGTAGCTAGCAGACTATATTGCAATAAAGAAAGAGCATGATTTGGCTTACAGTAGCTGATTATTCATCTGTAAATGTTATAATATATATGTATATATTTATTTCAGAAACTTATAATTCCTTATAATAAAAGAAATGCAGAAAACAATGCAATATGTATAAAAATACAACAATTAAAATATAATACCACAAATAAGATATACTGATAGCAGTTTAGAGATGCTGCACCTAAAAATTCTATATTAGAAAAGCAATTAAAATGTGGCTAAGTTGCTTAATACATTAGCTCCTTTCCTAATTGCAATTTTCTATCACTTGACATAGAGAAAAATCTCGCTATCACAATCAGCTTGGAAAAGTTATCTGTCTCAAGTCATGCACATGATCCAAACAAATACAAAAACCCGTTCCCAAATGTGCTTTCTTTATTAATTCCCAAGGATTCAGAAAATCCTGATTCTATTACAGTTAAGAAAAATTATTTAAAGAGTTACTTTTATTAACAAAAAGACATCTTCAAATAGCCATTTTGTTCAGCATCTATAGCTTTTGTTGTGGAGTCAAAAAATAAATTCTGAAATTCAAACTCTGATCTATCTATATCTACAAAGATCAGAGTTCTGCAGGTAATACTTTTCCCTGTATTACTCTGTGGAAGCAAACACTGGATTTTGAAGAAACAATATAGAAAGAGTACTCTGCTTGCTGTTGATGTATACCATAGATAACCAAGGAAATAAATGAATGGATAATAGAACAAAACAATCACTGGAGGTGATAATAATGCTCAAATTATTTTGGAGATATGATGCAAAGCCTTAGCTGTCCTAAGACTACTTATGCTGGAGGAGAAGCAGCTAACCAGAAGCAAGGTGGCTGGATTTAATTACAATAGCAATGGTTTCATCACTGGAAGACCAATTTGGAACAGACTACAGAGGAAGTCCATCTCAGTGGTCATTAAGCGTTGACACAACTTGATGGCATATAATCAAGACTTTTCTATCAAGTGTTAAAGAGCTTGCATTATCAGTATTACCACTACTATTTTTTTTATTTTTTATACACCAGTATAAGCTGCAAAGGATATTTCTTTTACCCACGCTGATTCTCCTGGTACTGGAACACAGTAAAAAGTCTGTCTATCTGCAGTTACGATTTGTTTAGGATTTAAATCTATTTCTTGATGAGGCTAGAAGAAGTGATATTATACGTCAGTAGAATACTATAAAACTTAAAAATATTGTAAAGCTGTTATAAAAATGAAATACATTTGATTTTTTTAAAAAAAGGGAAGTAAAATTTATAATTAGTGTGCTAGAAGGTAATATTTATCTAAGGAATTAGAAGGAATGAACTCTAATCTCTGTGAATCAAAAGTTCTAGTAATAACTTTTTTAATTTATCTAAAATAATGAAATGTTGATTCTGTTTTTTTATATCAACAAAAATACAGTGCTAGTTTGAACTGTATCATTGAAGCATGACATTTCCTTTTTAATAAAACAAGCAATACAGTATTCAAGTAGAAGCACTAGTGAAATGTATGAAGCCAAATTTAATCCATGTCTACACAACATATGTTAATGTATGCTATTGATCAATCCATTTTCTAAGGGTTTTTAATGTCATCAATGCAGCACCAAATATCTATACTGTATGTAAGTGACATAAGCATATAAATTGGCAGGTGTGACCCTAAAACTTGTCTTACAAGAAAACTATCTTGAAGAGATCACAGAACACTCCTAGCAACAGAAGTAGAATATAGGTTTGGAAAAAAGAGGAATAGAACATCCCACAAAAATTAGCATACAGATCTCCTGTACAGGAATACAATACAATGTAAAATCTATTTTTTTACTACAACCTGTATGCTTCCCTCTATCTTAGACTTATTTTCCAATTTCAAGTTTTTGAAGCATTGTCAAGTGTTAAAATGACAATGCTAAAATACACATTAATATAGCATTCTGTTTGCTTTAATGTAAGTCTACTTCATGTATCTGATAAGGGTGAGTTTTTCTTCCCCTTATACAATATTAGAATGTGTGAGGGACTAGTGCATTTAAAATTCACTGATACTGGCATTACTGCCTTGTACGTTCAAAATAGAAGCACAGATTCTGCAGAAATACATTTAAGGAAGACTAGTTTTGTCACTGATTCCAGAAACTAAATGAGGATACAACAGTGCAAATGAATGCTCAATTATTGTTTTATTAAAAAAAGCACAAGAGAAGGGTGTGGGAGTTCTATTCTATTCTATTCTATTCTATTCTTAATAAACTAATATTTATGCTGTGTTTATTTATTACTACAAAAACTTGTGTTCATCTCCCTTTCTTGATTCTACAAGTTGCTTATAGTATTACTTTCAGAAGCTTTAAGACAAAAATCCATTAACACAATTATAATAATAAAAAAAAATTCAATGCCCCATTTGGGCTCGTACGAACAAATTCATTCCCAAATGCCTTTTTGAAAAGCCATGTTCTTCAAGTTCTCCAAAAATGCAACCACAGAATCAGTGAAAGATAAAATAGAAAGAAAATGATAAATATTATAGTAACTTAAATGTGTTGCCATAACTTCTGTAGCTGGACTTACCCCACATTCTGCTACATCCCTATATTTTCCAAAATGCATAACCTGTTAAAAAACATAAAATCACTACTGTATTCTATACAACTTCTTACCATGTTCTTTTTGTGGAGATTTTGTAAATATTTACTGTTACTTCCTCACAATTATCTTTTCTATGAACATAGTGGTTCTACTCTCTGCCAAGCTCAATATTTTCTTTTTTTAATGTTTCATTTTGAAAAAGCTAAAGGTTGATTTATAATATTTTATTGGTACAAGGTAAAGTTCAATATACATGAGCAGAATTGCTAAGGAACTATTATTAGATGTGAATTGGTGATATTTTACTTAATAATACACATGGAAAACCTTAAGATTTCCTTTATGTCATGTAATACTTTTACAAAAGAGTAACTGGCTGTTCCTACAAAAGTTCTACGTCACATGGAATAAAAAGGAAATGATGGATCTAGCAAAGGTGAACAATCTTGTGGTGGGCAAGACCAAATTAACTCAGGAGGAGAGACAGGCTCACAAAATGGGTAAAACCACAGCACAAATATAGTAGTCCTGGAACTGTTTTGATAAAAGTTTGACGATTTGGTTTTTATGTTGTTTCTATTTTATACTACAGTTTTTTTTTTAATCACTCTAACTTTTAAATAACACACATTTTTTCCATGAAAAATTGTTCTAAATTTTCAACTATCATAGCAAGAGGAACAAGGACCACAAAAGGAACAACATGGCTGGATATGAATACAGGTAATCAGAACCATAGTGAAGAAACTAACTTACCCGTGATTTAGTAACTGTATCAACAGTTTCATAAACATTCATATAAAATTCAGGATCAAACATATCTTGAACCATACAGCGAAATTTGACTAAGCTATTTGGCTTCAGATAATGTAAAGGAACATCATTTAATGACGGTACCTGTAAAACAAAATTTAATAATTATCAGCTTCATGAGGCAAGCAGAATTGTATATCTTTATTTTCAATGGTTATTAATGTAATTATATTTTAATTTATGTAAGTCTAATGATCTAATACCTATGCAGAAAGACTGGCAGAATTTACATTTATTTTATTAAAAAAATTCTTAGTAATCACTGAAAAATATGATTTAATTCAGTTATGTATCTTTGAGATTTAGTCAATTAACTAAATCTATTCTTTGGACCTATAAAATGTTTAACAAGAAATAAAAAAATGGGCCAATTTATAAAACACTGTTTTTCAAACAGCTGGTCAGTTATTCAAATAAAATGGCTGATTAATTCAATTTTCTGAATGTGTAAATTTAATTTGTTCATTTCTTAGGATCAGGACTGAATTACTAAAAATGTATTGTAGATATTTGTGTATTCCTTGCATCTTTGGTATTCTTTTTCCTTATTCAAACAAAAATGTATCATTTTATCATAAAATATGACAAAGTGTTCTATAGCTGAGTAGGTATTGTCTTTTAGGTTAGGGAAATTAATAAAAAAAGACACTAATGAAATTATCACACTATCACAAACTCTTGAATGTGCAGGAAATTTACTCAGAATCAAAAATATATTTAGAAATCTAAATGTAAAAATCAAAAGTACATTTAGAGATCTTATATCCAATTCCAATTTCCTGTTTTATTCTGTACTGATATACTTAACTAGAAACTCAATTTATTTTATAATCCCTTTAACTGTAGTTCAGAGTATACTTAATCATTATTACCCTATTTATTTTATTTATGTATGTATGTATGTATGTATTTATTTATTTACCGCCCCCTCTCCCGAAGGACTCGGGGCGGTGTACAGCCACTAAAAACACACAGAATAATTAAAATCAATTAAAATAGTTAAATTATGGCCAATCGATTAAAATACAGTTAAAAGTTTTAAAACTCCGATTAACAAAAAACCCCGTTACTTTAAA
>JAEANM010023420.1:0-11373 GCA_017656035.1 Myanophis thanlyinensis
CCCTTTTCACCTGGAACTTCAAGCTTGAACAACCAATAAACCATCCTTCCAAGCAGCCTCCATGTTTCCAGTGTCTTTCTCCCCACTTGGAGCTGAACCACATGGACATTTCTTCTAACAGTTCCAAGAGTGGGAGCAAAAGATAATTTTTTATTCAGTCTCTGATGGGCAACAGACAGATAGGCTCTTTTCAGTTTGATAAGTTGTAAAATGGATGCCATGAATTCTCCATATGTCACATCATCTCTTCCCAGTCTGTACACACTTGCCACAACACCCCTGCCTCACCTCATTCAATAATATTTACCCATTCACCTGGCAGCTTCTGCGCCCCCCCCCTTTTTATGTGAAAAGCTGGCAGGAAGTTTCAACTTACATTCACATGAAATTCTTGCTTATCAACCCATGATTCTTGCTTAATGATGGTCCCAGGGATAGCAGGCATCAATGGTGTCATGCTTTATAACTGCTGAAACTGTCAGTCCTAATTACTGTTGTTAAGCGATGACTACCTATGCATGCACAAAAATGGAAGGACTCTGAAATATCCGGTGAAGATGACAGACTAGCAGAAATGGCAAAATTAACTTGATTGACTAAAGAAAGATTAACAGCTACAATTATTAGTGACTTGGAAACCTCTTAGGGACTTTTTGTGTGGAAAAAAAGAGAAAACCAAATTTGTGATTTATTTGCAGGTTTTAAAAGGTAGGTCATGGAAAGAAGGAATTATGATATAACCTGAGACAGGGTAAAATATAAATATATTTATAACCACTGTCAAGATTAAAAGCTACTTCTTAATATTCCTTCATAATCTGTTTTCTTTTTTTCTTAATATTCACCATTTTTTATTCTTTTTATTTTCTCTTTCAGTTGAAATGTATTTAATAAAAACTATGTGTATGTATAAATAGAATGATTATCCATGTTTGCACTCCAACCACTGATGCAAAAGAACTTGGTCAAGTTGAATTTGAAATTTACAGAACATGCAAGCAAGATATGCTTCTTGTGGTTGAAGACTAGAATGCCAAAGTGGAAAATATTGAGAAAAACTATTTGGATTTATGGTCTAAGAAACCAAATGAAACAAGAGAACAATTTATCAGTATCTGCCAATCCAATGATTTCTTCATTGCTCACGCAGTTTTCAAGCCACCAACAAGTTGTCTACGTATGTGGACATCACCAGATGGAGATAAAATAAAATAAAATTGGCTATGTTATTGGTACAAGGACAGAGAACAGTTCAATCATAACAGCAAACACATGGTTAGGAGCTGATTGTGGATTGAGATCATGAATTGCTTATGTGCAAGTTCCAAGTCAAGCCTAATAACCAAACCAACTGGTTTCTAAGCTTGACAATATACCCACCTTTTGATTTTGAAATTCTGAACCTCACTGATAGGAATAAGAGGAACTGTGAATTTGAATAAGTTTCTAATGATGAGTGTGGAAATGACTGTTAAAAACAAAGAGAAAAAAGCAAACTAGATGACAGGACAAATAGTAGAAATTGCTAAGAAAGAAAGAAAAGCCAAAGCCAGGAAAAATAAAGGTCTCAGGAAGGAACTTAACAAAGAATTTCAGAGAGCTGTTAGAAGAAACAAGAAGCAATAAAGAAATTGAAGATTGAAACAAGTATGGGAAAAAAAAGTAAAGGTCTCTGAACCCAGAAGAAAGTTGCATCCTTGAATTGCTTTGCTAATAGATGCCGGTGATTAACTGAATCCAAGATGGTCAAACAAAGGTGGAAGGAGCATACTGAAATTATGTAGGTATGGATGTCAGCATTCAAGATTCCTTACAAGATACTGCATATTTATAAAAACCTGTAATATTAGATGATCTAAGATAAGCTCTCTGATAATTATCAAGTCAAAAGGCTGTAAGAATTGATGGAATGTCTGCAGAAATATGGCAAGCAACAAAGGATTACTCAGAAAGATTCTATCCAAACTATGCAGACAAATCTGGAGAATGACGTGATCTACAGGTTGGAAAATGAAAGTCTCCAAACCAATATCATAGAAAGATATTTAATAGAGTGTGCAAACTACCATATAATAATTTTGATTTCATAAACAAACAAAACAGAGGTCAGGATCATCCAATGCAGATTATAGTCTTATTTGGAAAATAAAATACCAAATGTTTAGAAAACCTGAGGAACATGAAATATTACTGCTGATGTATGCTGAAAAAATGAAAAAAATCCAGAAAATACCATAAAGAAGTCGATACTTTCATTGATTATACAAAAATATTTAACATCAATCATGTTCAGTTGTGGCATGTCCTTAGGTAACATGGGAATTGCAGAAGGTCTCATTGTCCTCATGCAGAGAGAGGAAGCCATTGTCCAGACAAAACATAATGAAAAAACCCCTGGCTTTAAGTTAGTATAGGAATGAGACAAAGTTATATACTCTTTCCTTATTTATTCAATTTATATGCTGAATATATAGGGAGGAAACTGGACTGAAAAAAATAAGCATGGTTTTAAATTTTGGATAGAGAAGAACAGCAAAATACCTTGGTTCAATACATTTGCTTTATGAGTTGAGCATCTGGCCCCAAATTATCCCCTTTTCTGGGGTTTCTGATTAGGATTTTACAATTATGTTGTTGTTGTTTTTCTATTTGTTTAGGGATTTTTTTTTTGTTACTGTATACTATGCAGATATGGGGGGTTAAAGAAAATAAATCCGTTATAAATGTGCAAAAAAAGTTTCCATATGTGCAAGATTATAACAGCTGATGGACAAAGACTTTCAAAATATAGGCACATGCACACTATATACACCGTCCAATGCATTCCAGATGTATACAGCTTGCAAATTAGGACAATGAATGCCAATTTACAAATTCCAGTTGAAGGCTTGGGTTTTCCAAATCATAGAATTCCAGAATCTCTGAAATGAGTAACAGGCTTCGGCCCCAAGATATTTGTTAGTTCTGTGGCCAGTCATGCCATATTCCCTCCACATTTTTGTTTGAAGGCAGGGAAGAGGGTTTTTTTTTTTTTGGAGCTGTGGCAAAAAGGATCAGAACAGATTCAAAGGGTCGTCAGCACAGGCAGGGGACTATAAGAGTAAGGAAAGAGAACATGAAACACTGGAGGTTGAAAACTAGAGGTAAAAACAGAGGGCAGAGAAAATTAAACGTTGCTCTTTCTTTGAGTCAAGCTGAAACCAGGAAGCATTTGGTTGATGTTATGGACAGATGAACGTTGAAGACTTTGATGTAATCCTAGACCTCAGGCATGAAACTCTGCTTGACCTTTTCCGTTGGGTTCTTTTGTGCAATGCTACTGGACATTTAGTTGCAAGAAAGGAAGCGGGGAAAGGATATCAGTTCAACCACATGTCAACTTTTGGATGTAAAGTGACAGGGAAAGGAAGGCCTTAGATGTGCAATAACTAACTGGTTAAAATAATAATAAAAGCTGCCACCCAAGATCTCAGGGGAATTCTTACTTCATTGTAAGAGTCTGTTAGTTCAAATCTGACTCAGGTTAGTAGGAACCGAAAATGGTGCTTCTTCTCCAGAAGCTGAAATAATCGTCTGTCTTAACAGTACTTGTTTCATAAAATATTGATTTTTTTTTTTAATGGTTAGGTCTTAAGGAAATACCTGGGAGATTTGAAGCTTGCCAAAGCTGCCATTTGGTTTGCCCACAGAAATCATGTGGCGTCAATGATGCACATGGTAGTAATGTAGCAGCACAGTGCTAAGAGAAGAAGAAGCAATTATTACAGTCAATTCTTTTAAAAGCATTTATGTATTCATTTTGATTTACATCCTCCACTAACTCAAAGTCTCAGGGTAAATGTTGATTCTGAGTTTAAAAATCAAGCTTTAGGAGCCTGGGGTCCTGGGTGTTTGCATGCAGTGAATGTGTACAGGCAGTCCTCAATTTACAACAGTTCATTTAGTGACCATACAAAGTTACAACAGCACTGAAAAAAGCGACTTGTGACCGTTTTTCACAGTTACGACCGTTGCAGCATCCCCATGGTCACATGATCAAAGTTTAGATGCTTGGCAACTGACTCATATTTATGACGGTTGCAGTATCCCAGGTCATGTGATCACCTTTTGTAACTTTCTGACGAACAAAGCCACAGGGGGAGCCAGAGTCACTTAACAACCGTGTTACTAACTTAACAATTGCAGTGATTCGCTTAACAACTTTGGCAAGAAATGTCGTAAAATGGGCAAAACTCACTTAACAAATGTCTCACTTAGCAATGGGAATTTTGGACTCAATTGTGGCCATAACCCAACGACTACTTAGATACTGAAATCCATCATAACCTCAGTACCTGCAAAATTCTGCATCCCAGGAATGGGAAACTTGGTAATGGATAGTGGTTGGGGCAATAGTTCAAAGTGGTTGCCTAGAACTGCCCCACGTTTTTTTCTTTGATGCAATGCCTTCATCAATCATGGATTCAATTTATTTATTCCCTCTCTTTCATTCACATCACTATACTCATCTCCACTCACTGGTTCAATCATACCTGCAGGCTATGTTTGCCTTATAGTCCTACGTGTGCCATCAAAACCTCATCCTCAATGCCAGCAAGATAAAGGAGCTGATAGTGGACTAAAGTACAAAGAAGAAAAGGACATACCAGACCCCCGTCATCAACAAAAGCCCAGTGGAGAGAGTGGACTGCTTCAAATACCTAGGCATCCACATCTCGCAGAACCTAACATGGACCTGACACATCGACAACTGTGGTGAGAAAGGCCCGGTAATGCCTATACCATCTTAGATGACTGAGACACTTCAGACTGCCCCCAAAAGCACTCAGAAACTTCTACTCCTGCAGAGTAGAAAGCATCCTGACGGGCAACATCACTACATGGTTCGGGAACAGCACCATACAGGAGAGGCAAGCTCTACAGAGGGTGGTGCGCATAGCAGAGTGCATCATTCACACCAAGCTCCCTGAACTGCACTCCATCTACAACAGATGATGCCAAACTACAGCCAGGAAAATAATGAAGGACCCCAGCCACCCCAACAACAGACTGTTCACCATGATGCGGTCAGGAAAGCGCCTCCACTCCCTGAAAGCCAACACAGAGAGACTAAGGAGGAGCTACTTCCCACAGGCAATACGGACCCTAAACCAAACTATAACAACCCAGGACTATAAAGTATTACCATAATTTACCTCTCTCAATCACTCCCTAACTTATTCTCCCTCCCTGTCTATATTATTTTCTTGTCCTACTACCTATGGTTGTAAACGGTCGCATACATATTTCACTACATTTCGTACCATGTATGATTGTGCATCTGATGAATAAAATTTGATTTGATTTGTGCTATACTCAATTCATTTCTGTTTTCTGGATTTTCATAATATCCTGAACCATAAATTAATCATAAGGGAAGAATTCACCCATCACTTCAATGTGATTGGAGAGTTTGTTGATCAGAATGTCATGCAAGCACAGGTACATACTCCATTCATTTTCTTCTACCCTTTCCTTTGCTCTCTCTTTCTCCAGCTTATTTCCCCTTCATACTTGCATTCTTAGACTGTCACCATTCTTCATTCTGCAGATAATAACATGCTGCAATGTAGCTCCCATTTCCATCAATGGGGTTTTGTTTTTCTAAGCTTCATTGACACGTGGGGAATTTCCTTAGGATACATGACATAATACAAGGAGGGCTTGTTTATCCATGTGCCCAAGCCACTAGAATCGATCCATGTAGTGCTTATTTATGAACTTCAAAGATTTCTGAACAATTCTTCCGGCAGCAGCAAGGGTGTAAGCCAGTAAAAGTTTGTGCAACTGTGCTTGCCAGGCATGTACTGTATAAAGCAAAGTATTTTCCTCATCTTACACTGAACAGAAATTCTCAGACATTGATTCTGGGGAAATACTTCCAACAAGGGCTAGGAGCAGAGAGAGCCATATTCTCTTGCTGCTTCAATGCTGTTATTGGCTATAAACACCCCAAACAAACCCATTTGCCAGCCTGGGAAATATTTTACTATGAAACCCTTCAATATCTGGATTTCTCTTAGCTATACTATAGCAATGTGAGGCTGGATGATGACAAGAAGTGGAGGAGATAAAAGGAAAATTGCAGACAACATGGAAGACCAGGTGGAAGAACCTTAGCTTTAACTTCAGGACAGACAAGGTGAAGATAATTTTAACCTATATGAATGCATCATCAAAAAGATTTCATTTAGTAAATTGGACTCTTAGCTTTTTATTAATGATGTAAGGAAGGAGATGATGAGCACATGCCATAGGCCAGGTCCCAAGGCATCAAATCACCTGGCTGGCGGGCCAGAAAGTTGTCACCACTCTAGTAATCTCTTCCTCTTAACCCTTAGACTTTAGGTGAGAAGGCAATGCTTTGAAAACTTTGAAATCTACAATATTTTATTTTTTAATCACAGAATAAATGCAGATTGAATTGAGGCACCTGTGCTGGAAAGCTGAGGCAACTTTAATCTCTTTAATCTCTCTGAAATTGCAGTGTAGGTGAGAGAAATTAAGAAAGACTCCTTCTAGTTGAGCTTGACTTGTGATGCCTCCTATCTTTATCAAATACCTAAGTCAAAGGACAACAGCTCACATTTAAAAGTAGCTCTGTAATATGTTTTACCCTTTTTCTTTTTGGTCTGTGCAATCATGATGTATTTTAAAGCTGCTGCTTTTGCTCTTTCTTTCTTCTTCCTTTTTCTGGCATCCAGGGCCATCCAGGATCCAGATTAAATTCTGGATATTATTAAACCCGCCTCCCCAACTTGGATGCTGAAGATAAAGAGCAATGGCTGCTATTGTTCTTTCATCTTTACAGATGATCTTTATACTTTACTGACCATGGGGGAGACTGCAAATAGAGCAGGCCTATCAAATAAGAGTTAACCACTTTATTTATTTCTTCTGTAGAAAGGCATGGACCTCACCTAAACTATTCTTTAATACTGTGCTGAAGCAATAAGTTACCTACAGCCTGCTAATTCTATTTGCTACCAGTAAGGGATTAACTGGATATTTCCTTATAAGGAAGGCAGAAAGAATGCTAAGAATTTCAGAGAGAAAGGGATTAAAAGAGAAGAGAGACTCTTCTTTATGGGTTGGAATGGGTGGAAAAAGGTGTCAGGAGTGTTGTGTGACAGAAGAGTATCAGCAAGAATCAAAGGAAAGGTATACAAGACAGTAGTGAGACCAGCCATGCTGTATGAGTTAGAGACTTAGTAGTGAGGAAAAGACAAGTGGCAGAGATGGAGGTAACAGAGATGAGGATGTTAGGGTTCTCTTTAGGAGTGACAAGGATGGACAGAAGTAGGAATGAGCACATCAGAGGGACAGTTCAGGTCAGCTGTTTTTGGGGATAAGGTCAGAGAGGCCAGACTGAGATAGTTCGGACATGTGCAGAGGAGGGATAGTGGCTATATTGGTAGAAGGATGTTGGAGATGGAGCTGCCAGGCAAGAGGTCAAGAGGAAGGCCAAAGAGGAGATATATGAATGTGCTGAAAGAGGACATGAAGTCAGTTAGGGTGAGAATAGAAGATGCTGAGGATAGACTTAGGTGGAAACAGATGATTCGCTGTGGCAACTCCTAACGGGAACAGCCAAAAGAAGAAGAAGCTGGCTACAGTAGACGGAGGGAAAGGAGATAATCTAAATAAAGAACAACAGAAATGGTAGCTCTATTGGTAGCTGTTGGGAAAACTATTGTATAACTATGCAGTCAGAAGAAGTTTTGTCCATGTAGCTACAAAATTGTATTGTTAAATGAAATATTTATAATAAAATGGTCCTCGTTGTAAATGAAATGTAGAATATAATAGATACCTCTGTTTAAGCTATTATGGCATCATGAAAATAACCTTTAAGACAGGAAATAACATGAAGGTTATCTGAAATGTTATCTCATTTTTTAGAGTTTTATGGTGATGGAAGCAAGATCTTAAAGTTTAGTTATTCCTTCATTCATTCCTCCCAAATTAGGAAGACATTGATTTTTCTGACCAAATCAGAAAGACTAGTTTCATTACAGCCTCATTACTCCCTTATGCTGAACCTAGTGCAGTGATGGTGAACCATTTTGGGACTAATTGCCCAAACTGGAAGGGACGTGAATGTGCACTTGCTGAACACCTGAATCACCTGGAAACTCAAATAACAGCTGGGCAGCATGAGGTGGGGCATCCCAACATTGGCAGCTCTTTTGTTTCCTGTAACGATGCCAAGAAATGCCACAGAGAAACATGATGGAATAGAGTTGGGGTGACGGTAGACATGCCCATAGAAAGGGCTCTGCGTGCCACCTCTGGCACACATGCCATAGGTTTGCCACCACTGACCTAGTGTGTTCCTTTTCCTTTATATTGAAGTTTAGGGCTGATGGAAATGTTGAATTTGGAATCATATGGAATTTATTGTTTGTTCAAAAATAATGACCCCATTCTGGAAAATTGAACTGCTTAACTAGGAATAGGCAACTTGAACTCCTTAATTTCATATGACTCTTGGCATTTTAAAAGACCTTATGCTCTTGGAAGAAAGGTGGGATATAAATCTAATGAATAAATAATACACAGTCATGGAGTTTAACTCAAAGGGATCTCTTACATTCTTGGCAGCTTGATAGTTAGAAAGAGAGAAGAAAAGAGACAAGGTGATGTCAGAACAAAAGTGAGTTAGAAAAAGGAATATCAAAAAGGAGAAGAAAGAGAAGGGGCCTTTCACTTTGGATTCAGCCCTACAGCCCCCAGATTTTATCTATGACAGACTACTATACTTCAAGGAAAATATGATTATCATTTCCCTTTTATCCTTGCTGAACTTGATGATTGAACAGAGATGATTGTAAGGGTCTAACACTCTTCCAGAAGGCGCTGAAGACCTGGTTCTGCCAGCGGGCCTTTGGAATCCAGAGTGGAATGGAGCCCATTAAATGGCTTGTGTGATGTGTTGTTGTTGCTGGGGTGGGGGAACTATTATATTATTTTATTAATTTGTTATTTGACTATTTTCTTCTATGAGTTATTTTTTTATATATGATGTTTTTATATTTCTGAAAGCCACCTTGAGTCGCCATGTGCGAATAGGCAATATAAATTTTCCAAATAAATAAATATGACACTGCAATCTCAAGTGGGGGTAGTGGCTGGCATTATTTTTTACTTCTTCTCGATTCAATTAATTCTAATTTCTTTAAAAAATTGGTTTGGAGGAACAGCAGAAAGTTTATATAGACAGTGATGTAGAAGAAATATATCATGATTTTTGGGTAGCAATAATAAGACTTACATACACACATGCCTAGGATGTGGTGACTTGATCCTTCTCTGATTATGACAAGGGCCTCTAAAACTTTCCTTCCACAGTATCACTTCCCTTTCCACACTACTCTTGAAGACAACTGGAAAGGTATGCTGATGTCACTTTGCTCCAGAAAAATACTCTGGTAGGCCTCCTCTCCTCCCTTCTTTCTTTCTGAATCTTCACCCAGCAGAGTAACATCTGCTAAAGCTGGAGCCTTTTCTTAGAATGAGTATCCCAGATTCCATAAGAATGCTAAATCTTTATTATGTAGAATGAGATCAGATATCAAACAAAGTGAAAATGGAAAATAAAAAACAGAAGGAAATGAACAATTATTTTCTGAAAAGGGTGACCTTTGACAGTTTCTCTCTGAGCCCAAGATCTCCCTTCCCCCTTCCTCTATCCCTCCCTCCCTCTTTTCCACCCCTCCCCTATCTCTCACACATACATGCAATTTTGCATACATGCAATTTTGCACAGCCCAAATCTTTGTCCAGAAGAAAACAAAATACATGGTGCAACGAACTTCCCTGATCTCATCTTGCTTTCCAGATTGTTAATTCCAGTTGTTTCTCTTGGCTGGGGCTTAGTTATCTTCCAGCCAGCCTCTTAGAGGACTAAATGAAATGTGTCAAAGACAAAAGTAAAATGGAGGGTGCCCTGCCCTCAGGGAAAAACCCTCCTGATTACCTTCTCAAGTTTGACTTTCTTGGACTTCAGTTCCCTCTGTCAACTAGTTTCACTCTGTCCCCGTCTGAACCTCTTGAATGGAATTCCCCACATCTTCTACTTCTGCAAAACGATGATCATCACACCATAGTGATATCAAACAGAATCCATGAACAAAGATAGTTCAAACATCTCCCACTTTCACTACTCCAAATAAATATTTCTGAAACTTGCGTGCATAAATAGGGAACTACATTTAAGCAAAAGCCTGATTTGGGGAAATTTACATTAAAGAACTTTGTGTCAGGGAAACAGTCAATTCTCCTACACATGCCATTTGTGCTGTTGCTGGATTGGCCTCATATGTCTTATGACTCTATTCTGTCATCTCCGCTGGGGATGGGCCACTTCCTCATGGGTAATATCTCTTGCTTCATCTCACCTTCTGGTTTTTCATTAGCATGGAGGTAGCTTCCCACTTCTGTTTTTGCAGTGGGAGGTGCCCATACATTGAAAGGAAGAACATTCTGGCAGCTTGGTCTGTTATTCATCAGCAGGATCATCTTTTATGGTATTTCACCATAGAAAGCACAAAGATTAGCTTGCTTCAAATTGTTTCTGAGAGATTGGGGAGTGAAAATGGTGTGCGCACCATTTGCATCTTCTGAATGCTCTTCAAGTCCCAGCCATGTACAGCACATTACAATAATACAAACTGGAAATGATTAAGGAATGAGTCATCATGACTTCCTGTTGCAGCAGTGTATTCAGTATACAAGATAAACCTATGCAAAAGTCTCCTTAGCCATGGCCACCACTCAAGCTGTTCAAACTAAACCTGTGAGTGCAGGATGATTACCAATTTGTGTACTAACTCTGTGCTGCCAGGCAAGATGTAAACTATTTGTATCCAGGCAGCCTAAAATCCATAGCTGCTCAGTCTTGCCAGGGCTGAATTCATACCTGTTCTTCCCTTCCAAAACCACACAGCCTCTGATCCCTAGGAAAGAAACTTGACCATATCATTTGGCCAGCCAAGAGAAGAGATTAAAAAATGAATATCATCAACAGAATAATGATCGGACACTATAGTGACAGATTCTTAACAATCTCACTCCGAGGTTTTATGTAGGATGTTCAATAGAGTGTGTGTGTGTGTGTGTGTAAGGGAGGGAGAAATGAAGCCCTGAGACCATCTATAGAATCAGTTATTAGAAGAAATCTCCTTTTGGTTTTATTCCCACTTTGCAGGGTTAATCCTGTAAAGATTAACTTTACAGGGTTATTCCTGCAAATAAAGCAGTTGTTTCTAGCCTAATCTTTATTGCCTTGCTCGCAGAAACTGCCTCTCCCCTTATTACATTGTAACTTTGGTG
>JAEANM010023421.1:0-11373 GCA_017656035.1 Myanophis thanlyinensis
CCAAGGGAAAGATGAGAGACATGAGACCGAACAATGCAGAAGAGCTGAAGGCCGCTATTGAAGCATCCTGGTCTTCCGTAACACCTCAGCAGTGCCACAGGCTGATAGCTTCCATGCTATGTCACACTGAGGCAGTAATTGCTGCAAAAGGGGCCCAAACCAAGTACCGAGTACTAAATACTTATACTTTTCAGATGTCTGATATTGTTCTACGTACAATCCTTGTTTTATTGATTTCATGTAATATTCTAATTTTCTGAGGCTGTGGATTTGGGGTTTTCATGAGCTGTACGCCATAATCATCTCAATTATGACAAATCACAGCTTGAATTATCTTGCTTTGCATGTAATGAGTCTATCTCATATATTAATTTCACCTTTTAAGTTGCATTTATTGAAATAAATGAACTTTTGCACAATATTCTAATTTTCCTAGTTTCACCTGTATTTCTTTTGTCTTATAAAAGGATTCTAAACTTCTCTTTAGGCTATCCCAAAAGCTGGCACTGTAAAATTTGTACCACATTCTTTGATAATAGATCACATAGCCAATAGTGGATGGGTTCTCCACTTTTTTTTGGCTGGACTTGGCTTTTGAAAGTGGATTTAGAGGTTGTTCTGCCATATGAACCATATTCATTCTCTCTCCTCTAGAACAGTTGTCATACTGAAGATGTAATTGTCTTTCTGGAAGGCTGCTTTTATCTTGCTGACATGGTACATTTCCCTAGTACAGTGGTCGGCAAACTCATAAGTCAAGAGAGCCAAATATCAACAATACAACAACTGAAATTTCTTTTGAGAGCCAAATTTTTTAAACTTAAACTATATAGGTAGGTACATTGTTAGTAACTTAAGTAGGGTACTCCTAAGCTGGCCTTTGCTAAAAATCTGATTGAGGTACGTTCTCTGAGGTCTTTTGTATACGTGTTTCGTCTCCTTTCATTCATCCTATCTATATGTCCAAACTATCTCAACATATCTTTCTCAATTCTCGACACTACATCTTCTTTCACTCCACAATGTTCCCTAAAATTAACTTAATAAACTTTACTTAAAGTTTTAACTCTTAGTTAAACTATAGGTACATTGAATAAAACTTGATAACATACTTAATAACAATATTATTTATTGATAAAATTAAATTCTTTATAATTTATCCTTACAATATCCATAAAATTAAATCATGGCAATGACTGACAAACACTAATGTGAACAATGGCCTTGCATCTCCTTGGAAAGTTTGGGTAAGTCAGGTTTGTATGTTGTTGTTTTTAATTTTAGGCATGATTCCAGATTCTCATCAATAAGACAACTTCTCAATTTACTCTTGATAAGGTTCATGCTTGAAAATGATTGTTCGCATAAATTTGTAGACCCGAATAAGGAAAGAACAGCAAACGCTATTTTTTTCAGTTGATTATATGAGTCAGGAATACTATTTCAGGTATTAAAAATCAACATACCTTCCTTTTCCAGGTCTTTCAAAGCAGACCACTTGTGGACTTCAAATCCCAGAATCCCTGGGCGAGGCAACCTAAATAAAATGGAGGAAACATTTTGAAATGTAAGGGTTCCTTACACTTGCACCTCCCAATGTTTTCTCCATTTTATTTAGGTTGCCTTGCCCAGGGATTCTGGGATTTGAAGTCCACAAGTCATAAAAGGGCCATAGTTGCCCACCCCTGCACCAGCTAGAAGTAATGAGGGAGAAATGAGCAAAATCGACACAGAAGAATGCTCGAGTTCAGTCAGAAAGAGAATATTGCATATATTTCAGTGTCTTTGTTTTTAGTGGATCAGTCCTTCCCTCATTCCATTCCACACCATCTTCCTCCTTTAATAGTGAAGTAAGGATTGCCTTGGGTCAGCAAGAGCACAGCCTGGGTTTAACTTTGTTGCTGGTGTCTGAGGTTTCCAAGCGCAGAGGTACCTCTTCCCTGCAGAGAGCGCAACTGCCTTGGGGCCCTGAAATAGTGTATCAACAAGGCAGCCAGTCCCCTCACAGGCATGTCCTCCTCGTCCTCCTTCTCCTTCCCTTCTCTTATCTTCCTCCCCGATGGCAGGATTTACCAAATCCCGCTGACGGCAATCCGAGTGCACTTGGTAAAGCTGTCCACCAAATAGCTCTCCTGCAGCGGGCTATTAGCCCTGGATTGCAAAACATCGTGAGCTAGGCGGGAGAAACCCAGGATGGCTAGGATTGTGACAGGAGCTTCCTCGAGATAATAAATGTAGACATAATATTGATAAGTTGGATGCCCGGGTCCTATTCCCCACCCCGCAGTGGCCAAGGCTACCTGATCTCATTTATACAATACCTATTATCAGATTTATCAGATTATACTGCAGTGGCTCAAGGGCATCTCTCTCTCTCTGTCTCCCCGCATGCGCCCGTTTTAAGCTGCACACACACAAGAGCCACACCCAAGCAGCCAAAGAGCCGCATGCGGCTTGAGAGCCATGGTTTGCCGACCGCTGCACTAGTCTATGTGTGTTTGCACATTTAGAAGTATGGTGTACTTATTTTGAATTATGCAAAATGAAAAAGAATCAGAAAAGGATACAGCTAAAAAAAATGCAGAATTCATTTCTCAGCAGAACATTTCCTTCCCCAAACAACTATAGAACGGTTAAAGATTTTGTATTTAATTTGTAGAGATTAAATGCTGACCATGAAGTAAATTGCAGATCTTGCACAAATGTTCTTTCTTGCACAAAAACAATTTGAACTCAGTTTTGTTTCCTAGTCTACAACAAATTGCATAAAATTTGATGTTTACTTTTTTGCAACTCTACTTTTTTAAAAAAAATACACACTCCTTTTCTCTGCTGCCAAAACATTCGCAGACATGCAGGGTGTGAGCTTGTTTTCAATACAGTATTGCAGCTAAAATCTAGAGTACAGGGAAAATGCCTCTTGCCTCTCAAAACCAGCTGAAAGAGGGTATAAAACCCTGATATGGATTTGTCCTAGGGCTAAAGTATGTTTCTCCCATAAGTTATTTCTGAAGTTGCTTTCTGAGGCATACTTTTTGCAAATAAAATCATATTCATATACTACTTCTTGTTTTCAAAACAGTTTGAGCTCATTTACTTTGCTTCTTGAAATGTTTTTACCCACCTTTTCTGTGATCACAAGGATATCTTTAAATGCATTTCTACAGGATACCTCTTGCAATATTCATGTAACAGAATTGTTGATTAATAAACGTTTGCAGAACCTACCTGTCCAAATTTATCAGCCTTTGGGCAAAAACCACAAGCGTAGGCCAAACAAAAGGAATAAGAGTTAAAATTTGTTGTTACAACTGTGGTTAAGAAACAAAAATGCTCCAGATTTCTTTCTCTGCAGCAGCATGAATACAGCATTTCCAAAAGTTTAAGTGTGGAGGAGGAGCTAAGGGAGAAAAGAGAAATCACGTGTATTTATGCTGTCCAAAAGATTTTGACTCATCTGGCAAGAATTAAGAACAGAAAGAAAGAGAGATGAAGTGGAAGGTGGTTGGAGAAGAGAGTGAAAATGATCCCTCCAGTAGCTGTTTTCACAGAGTATTTGGGGGAGAGGTTGTAGAGAAAATTATTGTACATACCTTAAATAGATGAGATAACTGAGAGGAATGTTTTCTCCTTTTCTCTTTCATTCGTAAACAGCAGACTCTCCTCATACAGCTTTATAGAAGACAATATTACATAATCTACCACAGTTATGTGGAGAGGTTTATTAAACTTTGCAGTGTTTCCCTTAATCTAAAACTTTCATTTAATAGGAAACACTGTGTACTTGCTTTCAACTTCAACTTTACCTTAAAACAAATGTTCCAGTAGTGTCCACATAAAGAGATTTACTGGCATATTTACATACAGTATCTAACTGAAGTGAGTACACCCCCCCCTTTACATTTTGAAAATATTTAACTATATCTTTTCATGAGACAACACTGAAGAAATGACACTTGGCTATAATGTAAAGTAGTGAATATACAGCTTGTATTACAGTGTAAATGTGCTGTCCCCTCAAAATAACGCAACATACAGCCATTAATGTCTAAACTGCTGGCAACAAAAGTGAGTACCCCCTCAAGTGATAATGTCCAAATTGGTAATATCCAAAGTATCAATATTTTGTGTGGTTTTGTGAGTACCCCCTCAAGTGATAATGTCCAAATTGGTAATGGTCCAAAGTATCAATATTTTGTGTGGCCACCATTATTTTCCAGCACTGCCTTAACCCTCTTGGGCATAGAGTTCACCAGAGCTTCACAAGTTGCCACTGGAGTCCTCTTCCACTCCTCCATGATGATATCACGGAGCTGGTGGAAGTTAGAGACCTTGTACACCTTCACCTTCCATTTCAGGATGCCCCACAGATGCTCAATAGGGTTTAGGTCTGGAGACATGCTTGGCCAGTCCATTACCTGTACAGTCAGCTTCTTTAGAGGTGTGTTTGGGGTTATTATGTTGGAATTCTGCCCTGCGGCCCAGTCTCCAATGGGAGGGATCATCCTCTGCTTCAGTATGACACAGTACATATTGGCATTCATGGTTCCCTCAATGAACCATAGCTCCCCAGTGCCAGCAGCACTCATACAGCCCCAGACCATGATATTCCCACCACCATGCTTGACTGTAGGCAAGACACACTTGTCTTTGTTGGTTGCTGCCACACATACTTGACACCATCTGAACCAAATAAGTTTATCTTGGTCTCATCGGACCACAGGACATGGTTTCAGAAATCCATGTCCTTAGTCTGCTTGTCTGCAGCAAACTGTTTGCAGGCTTTCTTGTGCATCATCTTTAGAAGAGGCTTCCTTCTGGGATGACAGTCCTGCAGATCTATTTGATGTAGCATGCAGTGTAAGGTCTGAGCACTGACAGGCTGACCCCCACCCCCTTCAACCTCTGCAGCAATGCTGCTAGCACTCATACGTCTATTTCCCAAAGCCAATCTCTGGATATGATGCTGAGCTTGGGCACTCAACTTCTTTGGTCAACCATGGCGAGGCCTGTTCTGAGTGGAACCTGTCCTGTTAAACTGCTGTATGGTCTTGGCCACCATGCTGCAGATCAGTTTCAGGGTCTTGGCAATCTTATTATAGGCTAAGCCAGTGGTGGAGAACCTTTTACATCACTGTGTGCTGGCTTCATGCCAGAAGGGCATGCAAAACCATCCCACAGAAAATGCACAGCACTGCTGGCTCCTCGTCCTATTCTCATGCAGCAATGCATGCCATCCAGCTGGCTTTCACATATGTGGGAGCGGCAAAACCCAGAAGTGCAGCATCCTAGCACACGATGCTCCAAGAGCTGGCTGGCCAGGGTTCTGGGTTCCTGGCATGCGTGCGTGCGCGATGAACAGCTGGTTGGTGCAAATGTGCACACTAGCTGGCTGGGCAGCCAGCTCTCGGACCATGTATGCGCACTGGGACATTGTGCTTCTGGGTTTTGCCACTCCTGTGCACGTGAATGCCAGCTGCCTGGTGCACATCACTGCATGAGAATGGGATGAGGAGCCAGCGGTGCTGCACATTTTTCGCGGGATGGTTTTGCATGCCCTTCCGGCACGCATTCCATAGGTTCACCACCACGGACCTAGGCCATCTCTATATAGAGATGTAACAATTCATTTTTTCCAGATCCCCAAAGAGTTCATTGCCATGAGATGCCATGTTGAACTTCCAGTGACCAGTATGAGAAAGTGAGAGTGATAACACCAAATTTAACACACCGGCTCCCCCTTCACACCTGAGACCTTGTACCACTAACGAATCACATGACACCAGAGAGAGAAAATGTCTACTTGGGCCCAATTTGGACATTATCACTTAGGGGTGTACTCACCTTTGTTGCCAGCAGTTTAGACATTAATAGCTGTATGTTGCATTTACATTTACACAGTTACACTGTTATACAAGCTGTATACTCACTACTTTACATTGTAGCCAAGTGTCATTTCTTCAGTGTTGTCACATGAAAAAATATAGTTAAATAGTTACAAAATGTGAGGGGGTGTACTACCTTGGATACTACACTGTTTTCCCCTTGAAAACTACACAAATCATAACTTGCATTTGACTTGACTAATAGCCCCAGAGATATGATTCAGGCTTTTCCCTACCCATAAAATGATTTTCTCTTGCAAATGTTTACAGCAGGCAGATCTTATCTGAGTAGTATCAGTGGGCTTATTTGCAAGCCTCAGATGCCGAACCCACCAGTCATTGTGTCACCTGGAGAAGGTTGAGATGGTGCATGGGAGATAAATTATTGTCCTCAGTTTTTCCAGTGGGTTTTTTTCCAGGGCAAGTCCCAGATGATGGACATTTCACACAAAGAAGGGCAATGCTACTCCCAAAAAAGAAAGATCACTGGAACAGGAAGATTTCTGTAGCCACAGAACTAGTAGAATACTGTAGTGTTGGGATTAAATCTGAGCCTTTCTTCCCAATCTAGAACCAAATTGTTTCTAGACACCAGAATAGGACATCTACTATATGCATTCTTTTTCTTGGTCCAAGGTTGTGATATTCAACGGGATATCATCTGCTTACCAATGATAGCAATTAACTTTATATTAATGCTAAATAAGGGTGTCATAGTTGACATCTATAGTGCAACACAGTGGAAGACTTTTGATATAACCTCTCATCTACTCCTAAAAGTCTCCCCCTCAAGAATAAATATTATTATAAAATAATGCCTCCTATTCTTCCTTGGACCAGAAAGTTAGTTTGGTAGATGTGATCACCACTATTCTTTGTTATATGTTGAAGTTATCAAAAGCTATTGAGAAATCCAGTAAATCCACGAGGGTTGCACTAGCCATGTTTGAAGGTCATCCCCAAGTATTATGGTACCCCCAGTAATATTTTCTTGTTGAATTGCATTGAATTTTTCCTTGTATTGAGAGAGAACAAGCAATTTTCTTCTTGTAGGTCACCATTTTCTCAAGGACGTTTGCACCGACTGGGCTCTCTATCTAACATTTTAAAAATTATTTAGATCTCTTTCCTTTAAAGGAGGAAGTGGCAATCTGCACTGAAAGTATCATTTAAAGAAGTATTTATAGGCCTCATAACCAATATGCATTTAAAGATTGCAAAGAACCAGCAAAATATCAATTTATAGGCAAATGAAAACATGCTTTTATCCTAAGACATAGTGAAACACTTGTATCTTTCTGCTCTGAGAGCTTAAGGGAAGGGACAGCATGTATCATTCTGATTATACTTCTCTTCCTGCAATTGTTGGGTAGCTCATACATGCACTGTATATATGGCTAGTGCCTGATTTACAACAATTCATTTAGTGAATCTCTATGGAGATTCTCAGTCATCCAGGTCATGGTTGTCCCAAAGATGCTTTTTCAAAAGGTAACTGGATTTTGTTTTTCCTTGAAGATGTTTAGCTTCTCATCCAAAAAAGCTTTTTTAGTTCTGACTGATCTATGAGAATTGGAAGGGTTGATATTCCTTGTAGTCATCTGGTCTTTAGTACTCTGAAAGTTGGCCATTAGTTCTCTGAGAGTCGTTGAGGCCAATTGGGGTTTAATCTGTGCCTTCAGAGTGCAAATAACTGTGAAACCTTCTTGGAACTGCTGAAAGGACTGTGTTGCAAACAGGAGATAGGTGGTATCCTATCTCTCCCCCTCTGTTGAAAGAGGGTTGTTCAGTTTTAACATAGCCTCTTTTACCCCTCTTTCAACCTAATGGTTCTCTCTCCAGAATATGGACTTTGCTATCTTCAAAAGAGTGGCCTTTTTCTTTCAAATGCAAATGAACTGCTGAATCTTGTCCTGATGGATTTGTTCTCCTATGTTGTGCCATGCATTTGTGAAGTGGTTGTGTTGTTTTTCCAATGTACAGATCTGCACAGGTGTTGGAAGAAATATCCATCTGGGTTCAGTTCCAAGTGGGGAGAAAGACACTGGAAACATGGAGGCTGATTGGAAAGATGGTTTAATGGTGAACAGGACCACATGGGTTTGAAGTCTTGGATAGCTGAACACATGGGGTTGAGAGGGAGAGATATTTATACCCTCTCTTGGGCTTTTAACTTGAGCTTCCTCTTCCTGTGACAAGGGCATGTATACTATTGGCATGTATACTAAGACTCCCAGGGGGTGATGTAGGGGGTCAAAGCTGAGGTTGTCTGTGTCCCAGGCTTGGTTGAATCCTGCTGGGTGATGTAATGAAGGGCAATTCCTATTGTGGCTGAATGGCTTTGCCCTGAAGAGTAATGCCATCATCCTGGAGCTGAGGTCTTTTGTTTTTTAGATAGACTGGCTCAGTCTTTTGTCTGGTATATAAGATGGCACCAAAATATCTGCTGGGGGGGGGGGGGGGACAGGGATCTGTGGCTGAGTTTCTGTTTCCAAGAGCGTGCCTTTCAATTTCTCATCCAGGGAAATATAATATTCTGGTTTTTTAATATTTCTTGAAATATTTTATACTTCTAGGAGAGGGTTGGGTACTAACTTTCTACAAATGTCTCGTTGCATTGTATTGTGTATATCATATTGCTCAATTTGTTTCTGGGTTTATTCTTGGGTGGACAAGCTTCTGCCTTAGTGTATTCTTAGGTTTAAGTGTGTATGTATGTTGCGTTGGTTGAAAATTCTCCTGAGCTTTTCAGATGTTCTGCAACATATGGCGTGACAACATTGCTTTTTTTTGTCGTTCTCTTTTTTGCCTGTTATGGTGGAGCTTCTACTGGTCTTTTTTTGGATTTGATGAATGCCCAGTTGGTATAGCCACAAGTTCTGAGGGTTTCCTCGATTTGTTTTAGTTCTTCTTTTCCCTCTTTGCTGGTAGGGTTCTGATCATTCCTAATTTGTGTTCTGATGTAACATTTTTTCCTTTTGAAATTTGCCATCTATTCTGCTCCATAATTGTTATCAGGAAGAAAAATAGAAATTCTTGCTAATTATTCTGCAATGACATTTAAAGTTGTTAATGTAGTTAATATAAAATTATTTAAAGTATTAAAGTAGAATTTGTTTATTATAGCATATCTGACAGCAAAATAGTGGTATTAAACCTATATTTTATATATTACTTAAAGTGTTTATAGTGCAATTTGCAAAGCATAATATCTTGACAGTAAAGATACCTATTGTCAAAGCCATAGTCTTATCAATTTAACATACCAAACAAAGTTAACAATCAAAAAAGGCTAATGGATCAATGCCTTTGAATTGTGACAGTAGAGAAAGTTTTTGAGAATATCTTGGACTCTAAGAAGAATAATTTTTTCAGTACCAAAATTGAAGTAAAACTATACTGCTCACTGCAAGCACTAGCAATGAAGTTAAAGTTTAAATATTTTTGATGTAGTGCAAGCAAATTTCTTTGGGAAGGCACCAATATTTGATAAGCATAGAAGGAAATAGAAAAAGAGGTTTTAATAGACATATCACGAGCATTAGTTTATCTAAGATATGATTATAAAACTTCAGTTAAGAGTTCTGAAATGATATTTTGTCAATTTTCTTTCACAATTTTTTAGATTATAATTCCCATTATATCTGATTATATCTGATTACCCAATTATATCTGATTACTAACAATGATGACTGAGCCTTGAGAGAATTATAGCATAAAATGCATATGTCACTATCCATTACTCATCATAGTAAAATGAAACCTCTGTGGTTAGTTGCCAGGTTAAGGAATCATATTGCTTTCATGTCCCATTCCCAAGGGATCAGGTTCAGTAATACTGAAAGCAAACTTCTGAGCAATCCTGTACAAGTTTCCACTATTTTAAAAGATAGCACAATGTCCTATGGAGTAAATTAACGTCCTGGCATTGCACACATATCTGATAGGAATAAAGAAATATATGTGCTAATATATATGTATCTATTAACATATATGCATATGGTAGCCAAACATATGAAACCACTTTGTGTGTAAATAGCGCGTTAATAAGTATGCTACTTAAAAGTTTTGAAGATACTGCTACCACAAATGCTAAATGATTACAGTCCTTTGCTTCTAGCCATATAAGATGATTTGGGGTATAATCTAAAACATCTAGAGAGGGGAGATTGGGGAGGCTGACTTGGTTAGTGCATGTCCAGTCACACAATTAACTTTTTACATACTTGTTCTCTAATCAGCTTTGTAACAGACACTATTATGTTCATTAAAGCAAAATTAAAATGAAAGCAACATTCAAACAAATCTCTTAGCCTATTTTTCTTGTGTTTGCAGT
This sequence comes from Myanophis thanlyinensis, assembly GCA_017656035.1. Taxonomy (NCBI): domain Eukaryota; kingdom Metazoa; phylum Chordata; class Lepidosauria; order Squamata; family Homalopsidae; genus Myanophis; species Myanophis thanlyinensis. The sequence continues at coordinate 10,222 of JAEANM010023421.1, forward strand.
TAAAAAAAGGCATCTTATCAATTGGGGTGGTGGTGGTGGTTGTACAGTCACAGATTCTGAAGAAAAAATTAATTCCTGCATGGGAGTTTTCCAAATGAAAACAAGTTGATTGGTTTAAATCTGCAACACTGGCATGGAACTCTAATCTTTCTTTGAACACCAAAGATAGATTGGTTTGGACCAGTGGTGCAATCCAACTGGTTCTGCGCGGCTTCTACACATCCTTGTGTTTCTGTTCTGGAGGCAGCCTGGGTGATTGGGAAGGCTGCGGAGGCACGAAGAACAGATTCAGGTGAATTAAAAAAAAAAGGGGGGGGGGGACATAGGGCAGCAAAGAGCGGGGGCGGGTGAAAGGGTCCAATTATTGTTAGGAGCAGGTGGGCAGGGCCAAACTTCGTTGCTGCTATCAGTACAGCAGAACTGCTGCAACCAGGCTGCATTTCACCACTGGTTTGGACCCTCTTTGGATGCTGCCTTTTAACCTTTTTATCCAGTTGGCCACTAAGTGCCAGACAATGCTGCACTATGGCCTGATGTGACAGAGCTGTTATGTTCTTGTTATTAAGAGGAAACTACCATTTTTACATCTGATTTACAGTGTAGCTCTCATCTCCAGTTCCAGCCCACTTAAAATCATGAGGGTACCAATGAATGGATTAAAAAATTGAGTCAATGTTTAGAGGATCCAGAATTATGAGACATGAGACACAGTTAGCAGAGTGAGGAAGGGTAACAGTAAGTTCAAACATTAACTACTATAGTTAATAAACTTTGTGAAATGGCTATATTTGCCCTTGAAGAGATGCTTGATGCCATAGTAACATGGCAGTAACTCACATCAGAGTGTTTCATACCGATGTTTAATCTAGCAGTTCCAATACAGGTAGCCCTCGACTTACGACAACAATGAGCCCAAAATTTCTGTTGCTAAGCAAGTGTTTCTGTTGCTGAGCAAGTGTTAAGTGAATTTTACCCCATTTTACAGCCTCTCTTGCCACAGTTGTTAAGTGAATCATTGCCGTTGTTAAGTTAGTACCATGGTTGATAAATGAATCTAGCTTTCTCATTCTTGTCAGAAGTTACTTGTCAGAAGTCGCAATAGGTGATCACATGACCTCAGGACACTGCAACTTATTTATTTATTTATTTATT
>JAEANM010023422.1:0-11373 GCA_017656035.1 Myanophis thanlyinensis
ATGTTTGGACTTCAACTCCCAGAATTCCCCAGCCAGCTGGCTGGGGAATTCTGGGAGTTGAAGTCCAAACATCTTAACATCGCCAAGGTTGAGAAACACTGAACTAGATGTTTCTCATTTCAGAATGTGTATAATAGTTGTTCTGCTTGTTCTGTGATTTCTGCATTGTTTTCATTGCCAAAAGCCACCCAGTGCTGCCATGAAGTTGGGTAGCCTTCTAAATAAAATTAAATACATGACTGACCAACCGACTGACCGAAGCATCCCAGATCTAGGCTTGCAAAATTCAGGATGACTTCTGCTATGACAGCACTGTGAGACAGAAAACCATCATTCTGCACAACTGAGTATTGATTGTCTACATATGTTAGCTATATGGCAGTTTTTTTTGCTTTCCATAAGTGTTGGTTGGAAATGCTGGGAACTGTGATCTAACTCATCTGAAGGTGAAGAACTGGAGAAATCCTAAGGGTTTAGAAGCAGATAACATATTATCGTAATTATGCTGCAAAACAATTCAACTCTTTCTGATTGGAAAGGGAAACTGTTATAGGATGCTGACTCAACTGATGCATCTAAACCAGTCCATTTTCACCATAATGTTTCTCCTTCAGCTATTATTTAGTCTCCTGCTACTGTTCATTAAAAGGGATTGGAGGAAGGAAGAAAAAAAGCTTAGATTTGCTATTTCCTTTAAAGGTACTTTAAAGACTTGGTGGCGCAGTGGTTAGAGTGCAGTACTGCAGGCTACTTCTGCTGCCTGCCAGTTGCCTGCAGTTTGGCAGTTCAAATCCCATCAGGCTCAAGGCTGACTCAGACTTCCATCCTTCCGTGGTGGGTAAAATAAGGACCCAAACTGTTGGGGGCAATATGATGGCTTAGTACTATAGAGTGGTATTTAACTCTAAGTGCTATTGCTATTGTTACTTTTAAAGATACTGCTTTTTCCTGAAAATAGAAGAAAATTGACATAAACATATATTTGGGATGCCAGAATCTGGGATGCATTCACACAACTTGTTTCACAACGCCCAGAAATACATTTATACCATATGCTAAAATTTGCTCTCTCCATCCCTGTTCTGCCACAGGAACGATGCCATAATTTAACAAAATAGATCACAATCTACTTCTTGCTAAGATAGAATAATATTGGGAAGAGAGCAGATTTGCAAATTGGCCAACTCAGTGGATAGTCCTCAATGGAGCTACATCTATGAGGAAGGAAGCATGCAGTGGGGTACCTTGAGGCTCTGTTTAGACCCCATAATTCTCAATATCTTCATAAATGATCTAGATCAGGGGTCTCCAGCCTTGGCAACATTATGACTTGTGGACTTCAACTCCCAGAATTCCCCAGCCAGCTTCTGGGAGTTGAAGTCCACAAGTCATAAATTTGCCAAGGTTGGAGACCCCTGATCTAGATGAGGGTATAGAAGACGAACCCATCAAATTTGCAGACAAAACCAAGTTGGGGGAAGTTGCTAGCACTCTGGAAGGTGAATTCAAGATTAAGATGGTTCTTGACCGACTTGAATACCAGACCCTATCCAACAAAATGCAGCTACTATTTGAGCTAACCTAGATCTCCAAGAGATCAGCTAAAAGACATGATGGATTTGGAATAGAACCAGAATTGAAATAATCAGAGTGTCCTATTGCAAAGAAGCAGGATGGCCATGAAATACAGGAAAAAGTCTTAATTCAATACCAAATTAAAAGTGCCTACATGGAAGGCAGCAGACTCAAAAGGACAGAATTGTTCCAGTATTCTTCTAAGTGTTTTTCTATGCAGATAAAATGTGGTGGCATTGAGTATACAGGTAGTCCTTGACTGATGACCACAACTGAGCTCCAAATTTATGTTGCTAATGAGACATTTGTTAATGCCCCATTTTACGACTTTTGCCAGAGTTGTTAAGTGAATCATTGCAGATGTTATTAGTAACATGATTGTTAAATGAATCTGGCTTCCCCATTGACTTTGCTTGCGAGAAGGTTGCAAAAGGCAAAATTTCACCACCCCCTTGCAACCATCATCAATAAGAACCAATTGCCAAGCATCCAAATTCTGATCACGTGACCGTGGAGATGCCGCAACAGTCATAAGTGTGAAAAATGGTCATAAGTCACCTTTTTCAGTGCTGTAAATTTGAATGGTCACTAAACAAAACTGTTATAAGTTGAGGACTACCTGTATTGTATTTCTGTGACGAAGATAACTTCTTGAGTCTAATCCCCAGATCCCGGGAGATTGTATAGATGTTGTCCCAGGGGGAAGAAACAAACAAAAGCCAATTCTTATAAGTGAATTTGGGACTTTCTGGCAGGGAATTGCAGGTACACATGGCAGGAAAGAAATGGGAATTTTCTGAAAGGCACTGAAAGAGAAATTCTCCACTTATGCCTGTACAAGCAGCCTTCAACCATTCCTTTAGTAACTGTTCAAAGTTACAACAACACTGAAAATAATGACTTATGACTGTTAGCCACACTTACGACCATTGCAGCATCCCTGTGCTGGTCACATGATCAAAATTCAGATGCTTGGCAATTGGCATGTATTTATGACGGTTGCAATGTCCTGGGGATCACCTGATCACCCTTTGCGACCTTCTGACAACCCAAGACAATGGGGAAACCAGATTCACATAACAACCGCAGTGATTCACTTAACAGCTGTGACAAGAAAGGTTGTAAAATGGGGCAAAATCCACTTAACAACTGTCTTGCATAGCAATGGAAATTTTGGGCTCAACTGTGGTCATAAGTCTTGGCTTTTTGGAATATTTATTGCTATGTTGTTTATATTTGTAATTGCTGCTTTTATCTTTTTTTCTTTTATCTATTTTTCTGTGCTAACCCAGAATTTCACGTACACAAACATACAAAGGTGTGTCACTTTTGATGAGATGGTTAGTTAAATAAATTTGATAGATGATAGACAGACAGACAGAGTTAGAATGAAAGAAGATAGACAGATAGATAGACAGAGACAGGTAGATAGATAGATAGATAGATACTCGTTTTAGAGTTATGTAAGGCAGCAAAAGATGTTTTTATGAGCAGAAGAGGGTAAGCAGGTAAGCATGGCACAAAAGTAGCCCCTGCCACAATCATTCTAATTTGGTAACAGATTGATCACAGCAAATCACTTTCCCAACTTTGTGCCCTCCACACATGTTGACAAAATGACAGGAGCTTTAGCCAAACAGGACAAAACAAGATGTGGAAGATGCATGGAAAACAGTGCTTTTAAAACTTTTTAAAACTTGTCGATTTGTAGATGTCAACTCCCAGAATGCTAACTGGGGAAATTTGGGATCGGAAGTCCATACATACATCTTCAAGCCGCCAAGTTTGAAAAAAAAAATTGATTCAGAAGGGTGCTGAGTCTGCTCTTCTTTCCATCCGGGACCTTCACTGAAACCTCATCAAAAGCATCCCTTCTCCCAAAAAGCAAGCGCAGAAGACTGGCTGAAATCTTCAGGCAGCTCTTCCTACTGTATACAGCAGCAGCCTTTCCAGCTGTGTTTTCTGCATTTTCCTTCTGCAGCTCCCTTCCAGGGCCTCCTCCCCTCTCCTTTCAGTCTCGGTTCTTCTCCCGTCAGGTCAGCCTCAGCCGCAACGGGCCCCGTAATGTATCTCCTTGAGTTTGCCTGCCAACCTCGCCCGGCTCTTGACGGGAAGCTAGGCCCATCTCAGACACTCTTGCTGGGATTGTACTTCCTGAGACCTGACTCCCTAAAGACACGGGCTGAGTGAAAGAAGACGTGGTATTTCCAGTAGCTCATTGCTATCTTGAGGTCTTGATGTGGAAAGGCATTTATCAGAAGAATCAGCAATCCCGCAGGAAGGGGCCAGTTTGCAAGAGCGAGGAAAAGATATATGGGCAGACCCCTTCATTCCCACCCTCAAAACACTTGCAAAGAGTAATCTTACATTAGCTGAATCCGTTCTTCCCCAACATGGTGCCCTCCAGGTGTTTTTGGCAATAAGAACCATCATTCTGGCTGGGGAGGATGAAAACAAGCGTCCAACCCATTCTAGAAGTTACCTGGCTGAGAGTAGATGTTGTCCATCTGGCCAAATTTAACAACACTACAGTGAAATTGTGTGGCTGAAAGGATCTTGCAGAAAGTCTTGAAAGAGAACAGTATAAAAGCAAGCAAGAAAGAAAGCTAGCAAACAAACAAACAAATAAATACACTGTATTTCTGGTTGCCTATTTCAAAATCAGGTGGCGATGGTGGGAAGATCAGAGCAAGAAGTTCTGTTTACAATAAATAGATGTTTCCACTTGAAATTATTGTTACGTGAGGTGGCAACCTCTTTCAGATGGCAGGGAGAAATGTTTACTTCTGAATGAAAATTAAGAGAACCTGTACCTTAATTCCTTTAAAAAGTTTTAGATTTGACAAGAAAGACAAGAGCTGTTCCCACAGACCTGACTCCAGGATTGAAGATGCTGCCTGCAAAGGACCATCATGGAATGACATTATTTGGTGGAAAAGTGGACCCATATTCAGTCCACCCATCAATGTGACGAAACTCCTGTTGTACTGAACTTAAGAATAGGCAGTTGCATTTGATGGGAAAATACTCTTATTTTTCACCCAACTTAGCATGCTTCTGGGACAAGGGTAAGTAAGCCATTCCAGATGTGGCTGAACTAGATCTTCCATCACACCACTTGGCCATCTTTCCTGGCTTTGAGTAATGGCTTGAGTTGAAAGGGAGGGTAGAAATAAAACAAATGATTGCTGGGGGTTGTAGTTTAACTACAAGATTGTCTAGCTGAAATGGGTTATTGTGGGAAATTAAAAGGGCAGCCTCAACAATATGCCAAGGCCTCCATGTCTGTCTGCGTTACTGTCTTGTCTATATCAAAAGGAGGCAATTTGGAGCCTTCCGAATGTTTTTAAACAATAATTCTCACAAGTCTACCCAGTGGTTCTGCTGGCTGGAGGATCAAAGAAGCTGAAGATCAACACTTCCATAGAACAAACACAACTGAGGGGGGTAGAGAAGTTATAGAGGTTTACTAACGTGGCACATAGGATATACGGAGATACAGGTAGTCCTTGACTTACAACAGTTCATTTAGTGACCATTCAGAGTTACAACGGCACTGAAAAAAGTGACATGAGTGTTTTTCACACTTACAACCTTTGCAGCTTCTCCATGGTCACATGATCAAGATTCAGACACTTGGCACTTGACTCCTATTTATGACAGTCACAGCATCCCAGGGTCATGTGATCATCTTTTGCAATCTTTTGACAAGCAAAGTCAATGGGAAAGCCAGATTCACTTAACAACCATGTTACTAAAGGTATCTTAATCAGTAGTCTCTGACTTTTGATGCTGCCGGATGCAGATGAACATGGACTGCATGAGATGAATAGTCACAAAATGGTTGCCGTGCAGTTAAAGGCCTGGTCTCTCCTAAAATGGCTGCCACAATGGGAACAATATTGGTTTTAAAATGCTATTTACTGGAAGACAAAATGATGAGGTTGCTCCCTCTTGTCTTGCACCAAGTTGCTTCTTTGCACCCCTAGCTCATGTTTGACATTGTTATTATGGAAGAGTGGAAGAGAAAATATTACAGTGGGATGTGGCCACCTCCATTTTCATTTTATTCATGGAGTTTTTTCCTCTCCTGGAAGAAAAACCTCTTATTGGAACTGCTGCTTTGCTTTACCCCAAATTTCTCAATGTTATTAAACTAAAATAACTTTTAATTAAAATGTCCCTTTTAAAAGAATACCTGATTCATTTATATTCATGGATACATACCAACAGTTTTTTTTTTAAAAAAAGAAACATAGTGAAAGAAATATGAGTCTCTGTCAGCACACCCCAAAGTTCTTATTGAGTCATCTTTGAGACTTTGTGCGTGAAACAGAATTATTTTATTTATTTATATTTCATACTTAACTACCCATCTCATTCCCTTTATCCATAAAAATAGCAGTATCATGTATTTGCAAACCTCATTTTGTATTCATTATAGTTGTCAATCCATGAATAGGGAGTTCTTATTGTTTTGACTCCATGTTGTTGTTTAATGCAGATTTTGTTTGTTCGATAGGTTACATTTAAAGCCCTACATGACATGGGATCAGATAGGACTGCCTTTTCCTGAGAGCATCTGCTTATGCTACCAGATTGAATAGGTTAGACCTGCTCCAGGTTCCTTCCCTGAAATGTGGTCATGTAATAGGACCTTAAAAATATGTGTTTTCTATGCTGCCCCTACCTTATGGAACACCTTCTTCCCCCTGGAAATCTAACAATGTTTTAGGCTCCCGAAAGGCCATCAAGACCTGGGTTTTTACCTCAGGTACAGGATAAAGTGAGGCTGTCTGGAATTGGTTGTGGGACATCCCAAAGAGATGATTGAGGCATTGGATTTTGGTTGTGTTTACAGTTTTATTATTTTTATAGTTTGGAGTTTCATTGTTTTGTTGGATAATTCAATATTTAAAATTAAAAATTGAATAATTATACAATTCAAGAGAAGGATTAGAGGGACTCTCACAGAGAAGAGGGGTTGATCTATTCTCCAAAACTCCCGAGGGCAGGGCATAAAAAAAATAACAGAAGATCATTAAAGAATGATCCAATAAAAAAAACTAAGGAGAAATTTCCTGATGAGAACAATTAGTCCAACAATTAGCTTGCCTCCAGAAGTTGTGGGTGCTCCTTTGACTTGCTTAATCTGGCCTCCACAGTTCATACCTGGTACTACATAGCAGATGACACATCAAACTAAACTCTAGAAAGTCTCCAATGAATGGGTTCCCGTTTGGAAATAGCACTTAGATGATCAAATGCAGAAAACGCAGGGTCAAATGCAGAAAAATAGAATTTCATTTGTATTTTTGATAGTGAGATCTTTGGAGAGCAAGATGGCAGGCATATAAATTTAATAAAATAAAATAAAATAATTCTCACTTGTCATACAAACCAAATGTCACAACCCCACAACCAATTTTTATTTTGGCCTGTCTGATTTCCATTTTGGCTCACCATCTCGCTAAGATTTCAGCTCTGTGGCCTGCAGCACACTGCCAACATAGTTTTTCTTCAGATCTAGCAGCTTAGTTCTGAGAAATAGTGATCTAATTCATCAGCAGAAGCCTGAAAAGATCGTGTAAGATTTACCTTTGGAATTAAGTGTGGCATGGGGTGAGAATGAAATGCAAAAAAAAAAAAAAAAAAGCCAATTTGTCTACTCATCAATAAAAAATGTATAGGTGGCGATGTTCTCACATTCCAGATGTGCCCACCAGCCCCAGAAGTGATGATCTCTATATTAATAGGGTTGCAATATCCATGCCCGGTTTCAAGATTAAAAACCCTAAACAGAAGATTTCATTCAGCTGAAAAGTTGTCCATAATCTCTCAGTGGTGTCTAGATAGCTAACTGTGCTTTAAATTTGTAGGTCCTTCAACCTTAACCTCCACAGGGTTGTTGGTGGCAACTCAGCAACTAGTTTGCATTTCCTCTGTCCTTGGTCCTGATATTTGGCCGCCCCTTCTAGACTTCTCCATCTTGGACCAAAGAATGACATTGGAAGTCACCAACTTCCTTAGATTGGAAATATTCTCCGTGAACCTTTCCACCTACCAGCCCATGGCTCCTTTTGTAAGCCTCAAAAACATGGGCCATTAAGCCATTTAAAATGTCCCTTTGCTGCATAGGATACGCCTGAGCCTGGCAAATTGTGCAGAGATGAAAGATGATGTTGACAGCTATAGCAACTGAACTGTGCTTGAAGTACCTGAAGCACAAACATCATTTAAGTGTCTAAAGTGGGGTACCCATGCATGTAAATGATCAATAGATATTTGTTATATGGGGAATTGATAATAGCCCCCGCCCCAGCTGGTCTATCAGAGATTGTCCATGGAGCTTAAGAGAACATCTGGTTGCCATCTCATTTCTTCCCTTGAAGCCGGAGTCAAGCCACCAATGGGGAACCCTCTCGAATGAAGCTTGGCAAAGTGAGAAGCCCTATCTCCTCTTACAAGCCATCAGTTCCTGTATTGCCCTCGACATCATGGCTGCTGAATGCCCTAATGGGCCATCTCTGATGTTTTATTGTCTCCTTTAAAAGTGTAATTAGTTCAAGTGTAAACAAAAAAAAGCTCCTTGGTTAATTAAGAATTTTTAAACAGGGAAAGAGACAGTAACAGAGAGATATTCCGGAAACATTAACGAACCCCAGGCAAGTATCATAAAATTGATTGAGGGAAGAATGGAAGTGTGGGGAGGTGGAGAAAACTGACGGGCATCTACACAACAGAACTTGGGGGGAGAGCAAACCCCATTGAAAATGGATCTCAGTTTATTCTCTTTTTTCCTCCTCCCCTTCCACCCCACTCCATGCTTTCATGATGGAGTGCATTTTGAGGTCTCTGTTTATGGCACTGGGTCTCCATAGAAATGGCTAATGATTTTTTATGCATTAATGGGAATAATGGACAGCAGTAATATATTGTTTAAGGAGATGGATAGGATCCTTTTAACGCTGACATGTATATAGATCTCAAGAGTGCCCAGGGAAGGCCTGTGCAGAGCCTTCAACTCTGTTCAACCCACGGTAGGCCAAACTCTCTGGCCTGGATCCAGCGCCGTGCTGTTAAAAGCCATCGAGAAGCAAATAAAAGATGCATCTTCTCAGTTTTGCTCCCATTTCTTCTTTTGTTTGCCTTCTAGGGATTAAAAAAAACTAAAAATAACTTTATTTCCTATTCCCCATTTGCTGGATTGCCAATATCCTAAGTAAAAAAATGACTTTCCCTTTAAAAATAAATCTCTTTGCGGGTGATTTAAGAGAAGATTGACTGCTAGAAGGACATAAGGTGTACAGTCCACCATCTCTTTTGAACAGAAATTCTGATTCCACATATTATTATAAACTCAGAAGTATCACAGATAGCTGAGTATATACAATACTGCATAAACAATAAACTTAAGTTGTCTGCAAAATAAAAAGTCCATACATTTGTACGTAGCTACCATGGCTTACTGTTGGCTATTTTTTGTCTCGGGCAAATTAAAATCCAAATTGAAATGTCAAACAATTGATTTTGTTGGTCTTGAAAGTACTTACCACCATAGGACAAGTCCATTGGTTGATCTGCACTTTGGGATGGTTTTCTCATAATGGTCTGTCCTAGGAGGGAATTAAACTTCGTATAATTCGTACAACTACTAGCATTTAAAATAAGAATCTGGGAGTCCATTGGGTGAAAAATAATAGCTGGAAAAAAAACAGGCCGAGTGGAAGCCTGTCCAATATAAAATAATAATTGAAGAATAGTATCCATCTGAGCAATTATTCACCAGCTCAAAATTGTTTTTTGTAGCAGAACTAAGCTTCCACACACCTTTTGCAAACAAATCCATTCCTTCTTTTCCTATCAACCTTCTTAATTGCAGCAGTCTAATTTGGTGGGGAAGAGACAAAAAAAAAAAACACCTTATATTGCTGTAGTTGTTAAACATGGAGGCTGCAAATCCCTTTCTTTATCTATGAATCTTCCTGTAAATCCTGATTTAACTTTTGGCTAGCAAAATGGTAGATTTTCTTTGAAACTCCTTCTGGTTCTTTGATCTCTACTTCTTCCTATTATGAAAGATGGAGAATATTGGTTTTTCTGCCCTTCCAGTTTCTGAAGTCTTTAATTGCATTTCGTTACTCACAGTAATGTTTCAGATGTGTTTTAGGTGGTAGGTCTCACAAGGCAGCTTCTATAGATACGTAATATGCATGAATTTAGATACGGTATAATGACATAGTCAACACAGTCAATGGGAAATAGGTGAACTGAAGGAATATCTCCACTCTGGTGCTTCTAGAACTGGCCTTATGTTCTGTGATATATCTGGAAGGCGAAGTCTGGTTTAATCTGAGTTAAAGACTTCTACTGTAGATAGGTTTCAAGCATCAAGTAAAAACCATAGGGAAGTTTTGAACTAGGAACAGAAACCAGAACCATGGTTCATACAATCAAGCAGAGAGGGCAACAGGAATAAAACAGTTCAAATAGACTGTGTTACTCAAAATATCACTCTAATGGCAGAAAACGAAGAGGACCTAAAGAGTCTTTGATGTGAAGGAAGAGAGTGCAAAAGCTGGCTTGAAATTCAACATTAAAAACTAAGAAGTGGAGGTAGTGACAGATTTTATTTTCCTGAGCTCCAAGATCACCGCAGATGGGGACTACAGCCAAGAAATTAAAATATGCTTGCTCCTGGGGAGGAAAGCCATGGCAAAGCTTGACAGCATACTAAAAAGCAGAGACATCACCCTGCCAACAAAAGTGCGTATAGTCAAGGCTGTGGTTTTCCCAGTTGCAATGTATGGCTGTGAAAGTTGGACCATAAGGAAGGCTGAGTACCAAAGGATTGAGGCCTTTGAACTATGGTGCTGGAGAAGACTCCTGCCAGTCCCTTGGACTGCAAGGAGAACAAACCAGTCAGTCCTAGAGGAGATCAACCCTGGCTGCTCTTTAGAAGGCCAGATCCTGAAGATGAAACTCAAATACTTTGGCCACCTAATGAGAAGGAAGGACTCACTGCAGAAGAGCCTAATGCTGGGAAGGCAAAAGAAGGGCAAAAGAAGAAGGGGAAGGCAGAGAATGAGGTGGCTGGATGGAGTCACTGAAGCAGTCGGTGAGAGCTTAAATGGACTCTGGAGAATGGTAGAGGACAGGAAGGCCTGGAGGAACATTGTCCATGGGGTTGCAATGGATCAGAGATGACTAACAACAAACAACAACAACTCAAAACGGAAGCCAATGAGACAGAAACCTTTATATTATGTCCTGTCTGGAGTGAGCCATTGTCCAATATGGTATTTCTCAAGCTTGGCAGCTTTCATATATATGGACTTCAGCTCCCAGAATTCCCCAGCTTCCAATTCAATTCTTAAGAAGATCATGTTCTCTGAGAAGATCCAGGAGAGGTCAAATGCAGCTGGAAAGCCCATTTTCTAAAGCAGTCTTTCCCAGCCTCAGTCACTTGAAAAAATGTGGACTTCCACTCCCAAAATTTTGGACGTTGGAGTCCACAAATCTGTAAGCTGCCATGGTTGAGAAACATTAGTTCAATGAGTTGTGTGGACTAATACAAGAATCTTCTCTATGTTTAACGAAGGGAGGACAGTACAGCTTCAGAGAATGTCATTCAGCCCTGCTAGAATCTGTCCCCAGCAAATTAAGACACAAGCAACAAGGAAATTAAAGGCAGTGGGGGAAAAAATCAGAAATGTCTAGGCCAGGGGTGGGCAATTGTGGCTCCTTCATGACTCGTGGACTTCAACTCCCAGAATTCCTGAGCCAGCTGGCTCAGGA
>JAEANM010023423.1:0-11373 GCA_017656035.1 Myanophis thanlyinensis
AATCAGCTGTCGGGTCCAAAGTTCTTGCTGGCGGACCGGAGTGGAAGCTCCGGTCGCGCCTGCGCGGTACATTACAACTAAATTATTATTTTTTTCTGAAAACCACCACCACCACAAGTATATATGAAATACCTCAGTGACAAGCTGTCTCTATAGAACTGTCAGATACTATATCATCTCATATGGCAGGATCACACCAAACTTTTACTAATCTAATTTCATATACTGTACCGTAGCTAAAAAAGCTTTATCGCAAGCACTTGAAGTGCAGAAATTTTATCTCAGAAAGATTTCAGAACAAATAGGTGAGGATTTAAGAAAAGGTCCTTCCTCAAGGTTAAGACAGTTTGCAAAAGACAAAAAGTATGCTGTGTGTAATATGAATAAGACCAAAATGATTTTGCTGAAGAGAAAATAATCTTTATCATACCTTCAATATTTAACTAAATTAGTGATATGCTTAATGGAAATTAATATAGGATTGCATTTATCATGCCAATTTAATCCTGGGCAAAAATGTAATCAGCTATACATATTTGGATAGAGCAATTTTATAACTACCTATTTGTAAGCAAATATACCTGAGAGTACATGAACATTAAGTTGTTCAGAAGTTGTTGGAACTCAGAAAAATACTGCAGCAGTTAACCTGTTTTATACCTGTTTTATACCTTAGAAGCAGGTATATAGGTCAACTACAACTTCCATCATTTGGATTCAGACTGAAGAACAAGGATATCAAACAGTATTTTCATTACATATCAGTCTGAACATATGTCCCTTTTAAAATATCATAAAATGAACACCCAGGCATTTAAACAATGTGAAGATGGGACATACATGTCATGTTTTATATATTCTATTTTAATTATTATAATTATATGTCTAATTATTTCCTTTTCTAACTGATCTAGAATTGCTTAATGGTGATACTGGAGCTGTTGAAACTTTTGCATGTAAATAATTTATATTTTGCTGTTTGCAGACAGGGAATTAAAAGCAGCTTCACAATGTAACAGCAAAATCTGTAAGTAAAAAAAATCTATGTACTATTAAAACTCTTGGATCTGTAACCTTTAACTGGGAGTAAATGTTTTCATAGGACAAAACATTTGCAGCCAAGTACACCAAATCTGCTAATGGAAATGAAATTTGGAGAATATGTAATCCTCATTTTCAAGATCCGCTGATAGCTTCCTGGCATAATCCCTCACTCCCTTTCCCACTCAGTAGTAATCACTTACTTGCCTGCTGGGGAGAGGGAAAAAAGAAGGGAGGGAGGAACATGAAAGGAGGGAGGGACGGAGGAAGGAATTCTCCCTCCCTAATATTCACTGCCAGCTTCCCACAAGGAAATTCAATGGGGAAAATGACAGGAAGTCAGAAATCACTTCCACTCCCAGTCCTGCTTAGGTAAGGAAATATATTTGAAATGATGACTCATCATATTTGGTAGTCATGTAAAATAGCAAGAACATTCTGGATTCAAATATATACATTGTTTCAGAGGATTTTAAAATGATAACTGCAGCAAAACTATTGTATGCAAAAAGATGGAAAGTTTTGCCATTACCCACAATGGAGGAATGGTTGGCAAAGATGATAGAACTTCCTGAGATGGTTAAAATGTCTTCTTTCATGAAAGACAATATTTATGTTTATTCTTAATCCTTATGGATTTTTGTGGAAAACAGAAAAAAAACTTACAATGTATGTTTTTGAGTTTAGACAGGATAGATTATAAAAAGAAAATTATGTTGTAACCATAGAGTAAGTAAATTATAATTGTAAATTATAACTGCTATAAAGAAGTTCATAAGCTACTTTGTATCTTTTTTCTTTCTTTTCTATTTTAGTTTATTTTTTTTCTTTCTTGCATTTTTAGCTTTGATTTATTTTTCCTTTCCTTGCTTTATATATTTCTACTTTTATCATATACATCGGAAATGGTTTGTGAGAAACACACATTAAATTTTGATGAGAATCCATTCCCAGCAACTTCTGTAAGAAACAAAGAATTTTTCAAATTAAGATACTAAACATGGCTGAGATGAGAAAGAACAAGAATGATATTCCTGCTTGTTGTCCAGGTTCTTGAACCATGTTCTTAATGCAGAGAGAAAATTTAAGGGAACAATTCCAGACTCAAAAGTTATGCATGAGAAAACTTCCCTTGAGTAATTCTGTTTTTTTAAATTGCAGAATGAACTGCAATTACTTTGGCAGGATGTTCAGAGGTCTTTTCAAAGCAGCAATTTATTGAATGTGATAAGTTGAGGCAAACACATAATTGGCAGATCATGAAATAAGCACAACATTTAATATCACCTGAATTTATTCAGACAATTATCAGAAATTACATTTGCTAGAGAGCTTGCAACTAAAAGTGGAAATGCATAAATCTTTTCTTGGGTTTCATTTTTGTGCTTTGTATTCAGTATATTCAGTGAGAGGAAAACAATCAAAATAAATGCAGCTTATCTAATATGAGTTGTTACTACATTGAAAACAAAATTATAATAACAGTATTCTGATGAATAATTTGCATTGATCTATGAAGAAAACTATGAATTTACTTTGGGGTTTTTTGCATTCCACAACTATTAATATAAAAACATTATCTTTCTATATGACACCATAACAAGCCAAACTATGTTATCCAGAACCTGCAATTTATATGATCTGCTGTATTTATCAACTGATCAGAAAGTTCTAGGAAGTTATGAGCAGAATTGGGGAAACCATAAAGCTTCCATTTTCCTCCCTGCAAATGAATTTAACATTCTGTATTTCTCCTGCTATTGGTAATGTGAACACAAAAATCTTGCCTTCTTTTATAGGAAAAGTTTTCCCTTTCCTCACACTGAAGAATTTAAAATTACTGTATTTAATTACCAATAAACAATGCAAATAGTTGTTTTTCTGAATAAGAATACAGATTAAGCCAGGGGTGTCAAACTCTATTTCACTGAGGGCCACATCAGGGTTGTGTTTGATCTTGGGATAAATGGGGTGGGCATGGCCAGGGTGGGCATGGCCAGCTTGACATCACTCACATCAGGGACGCCTATGGTAGTCAGAACACTCTGCCAATATAAACGGGCTCCCGAGCTCTGTTTTCGGCTATGATGGCCTCCTGCAACTCTGTCAGCAAAAATGGAGCTCAGGCCACACATGGTCCTTGCAAGCTCCATGGCCTCCTGCAACCCTCTGCCAGAAAAAAAGGAGCTTGGGAGAACTGCTGCGGCCATCGCAAGCTCCATTTTTGGCTGTGATGGTTTTCTGCCAGCAAAAATGGAACTCAGAAGGGCTGCACACTCTGCGGGTTGGTCCTTTGCTGTTTCCAGGGTGGCCCCACAGGCCAGATCTAAGCATCCCATGGGCCAGATTTGTTCCCCTGGACTAAGTAATCTTGTTCCTTCTTCCTGTCCTCCTCACAGTTAGAAATACTACTTTGTATTGACGGCAGTTGTAAAGTTTTCTATTCTGCTTCTATTACCACCCTAAGTAAGTATACGTAAATATATTATTGGGTTTGAACTCTCAGTGAAAAATCTTGTTTTGTATCCATAGTTTTATGTATCTCAATAAATACAAAATTTTCCTATACAGTTAATTCTTGTTTATTGACTATCTAGGTTAGAGGCTATTCACAAGTATGATATAAAAAAAATTCTGACCAATGTGCACATTTACAACCAAATTCCATGTGCCTCACAACAAAAACCTTCTGTGTGAAATTCAAAAAGCAGCATCAGTCAGCCAGAGGGTTCTAATTAATTAATTAAGGTCACAGAATTTAGCTCGTTAACTTCTGGTTACCACTTTTTAGGGAAGCATTGCCTGCAGAGAAAAGCAGCTCAGGAAGACAATGCTTGTTTAAGCAATCTTTCCACTTTCCAAAGGCCAAAAGAGGGAAAAGGGAGCGTTAAACACAGGGTCTATATGTAATTCTCATCGGACCTCAATTTAAGGCTAAATACAAATTCAGATAGCTGCTAGTTTTTATTTTAAAAAGGAGAGCTAAGCTACTATTTTCCTGATACAGTTCTAGGTAGCACTTCTAAATAACTATGTTGGATTGCATATGTAAACTATTTGGGATATTTCTTCTATTTATAAGAATTATATTTTAATTACAAGAAGCCCCAACTGATTTTTAAAATTGAAGTATTAATTAAATGCTCATTAGTTGATGTACAAGAATAATCCTAATAAAGCTGCCTGAAATTTTTGTATGTATTTCTTATACCTATGTAGAGGATTATGTGAATCTTGATTTTCTGAGCTTCACATTCAATGGACAACATTCTGTTGCAGTGTGCATAATGATGTTATTACACAAATGATGAATACTACATCATTTGCATAAATTTTCATCATTTGCATAATGATGCTATAACACAATCTGCATCATTTGTGTAATGGTGCCATAACACAATCCACATCATTTGTGTAAAGTTATCATGCAAATATTTGCTACAATGATATGTATATTCTGATATACAATGGTATACTATGATATACAATGATATACTCAACAGATTTATGGAATAATAGACACTCCTCACCCTCCTCAAATGTAGTTTCATTTTATTTTAGCCCATTTGTTATAAGAGTAGAAAATAATTTATGGGAAGCATATATATATTTGTAGATTTTCACGGTTACAAGTATACAGGCTTATGTGTGTTCTGGTCTTTTCCCATGTAAGATTGAGAGTATCTTCACAATGTTTCGGTGAGGTCCCACTCGCCATCCTCAGGCTGGTGTCTTCTGCTTCGTGCCAGTGCAAGCAGTTTGTGTGATCAGAGCTGCCGTCTCTCTATAAATACTGGTGGGGGGGGCTTGGTGTGCTGGGCTGGATGGCTGCGCTGCTGCCCCTTGATTCATTGATGGAGTTAATGTTGGTATAATGGGCTGTGTGATGGCCTTGGGAGTTTTGTTGTGATGATATCCTGGAAATTGTGCTGTGATCTCCTGGGTTGTTTGTTTTGTAGAGATCTTTTTTCCTTTAGCCTCCCATGTTTTAATGGCTTGGGTAATGGGTGGTGTGATGGCCTTGTGAGTTATTTTGTTGTGGCATCCTGGGTCCTGCATTGTAATCTCCTGGGTTATTTGTTGTATTTTGATCTCTTTTCCATTAGCCTCCTGTGTTGTAATGGCTTGGATAATGGGTTGTGTGATGACCTTGTGAGTTTTATTGCTGTGGCATCCTGGATCTTGTGCTGTGATTTCCTGGGTCATTTGCTGTGTTGCAAATTCTTGAGTTCTTGTGGTGTGATTTCCTGAGTTTTCTGATGTGATATCCTGAGCGGGTGGCTGTGATGTAGCATTCTGGGTTTTGGTCTGGCTTCAAGTTTGAGGTCTGGGTCTGTGTTCTTGCTGTGTGTCAGCTTGTTTAGTTTTGGGGTTGGGGGTTGTGACAGCTGGTGAAGCAGCCATGGTTTGGTTTCTGGATGGTGGTTGTCCTTCATTTATAGGATGGGTTTGGGCCTGGGTCTGATGAGGGGGATTGGTAGTGGTGTCCCGTGTTGTTTTGGGTCCGGTGTTGGTTTTCGTGGCTGGGACTCGTTTGTTGGTGAGGGCTAGTTTCTAGATGTCTGGTAGGTGGGAGGTATCATCCCGGTTATTCATGTTATGGGGGTGCTCCTCTATTTCAATGGCTTCCCTGATTATTCTCTTGTTCAAGTGTTCAGTGTTGGAGATTAATTTGTTAATTGAATTTCTTTGTTATTTGAAAAGCCTTTTAATAGGGCAGCAGGCCAATATTGGATTACAATCTATTTTTTCTTTTTCTTTTTTTCTATTTTTCTCTTTTCTTCTTTTTTGCTTTATGTACTTTGGATTTTTTTCCTCTTCTTTTCCCTTTTTTTCTCCTCCTTTTTGGATTACCATTGTTGGATTATATTTTGAATTAATATTCCCTATTTTTGATTGCGTTATAATTAAATTTTTACATTATTGGATTACAATTTTATAAATTTTGTTGGATTACAATTAAGACTTGACAAGAAAGCAAAATGAAGAAATCTACTTCTGCACCCTTCTCTGCACAATCATTAGCATTTTCTAGCCCAGTGGGGCAAAGAATTATGCAGTTTATGCTTCATCATGAGAAAACTAATGTTATGTATTTGGAGATGAAGGCCATGCTGCAATCTATGCATGAAGACCTGAAGGGTCAGATAAAAGAGGGGAAGGAAGAAGTGAAGGAGGAGGTGAAAACAGTGAGGGATGAGCTGAAAGAGGTGAAGGAAAAGATGGAGAAGATAGAGGGTAAAATGGAGGATGTTCAACAAACGATTACTAAAAATGAGCAGCGGATCCAGAAAATTGAAGAAAAAGTTGTCCAGACAGAGAAACAAATGGAAGAAATCTCAGCAGCTGATGAGATCCATGAAAAAACAATTATAACATTAGAAATGGATAGAGCTGAATTTTATTTGCGCTTTCAGAATGTTGAAGAAGAAAAAGGTGAGAACTTGGTAGAAATAATGGCAGAGCTGTTGGCACCAATTCTTGATACCACTCCTGATGGAATAATGAATGAAATTGATGAAATATTTAGAGTGCACACTAGATATGCAATAAGAAATAAACTTCCAAGAGAGATATACATAAGATTTACAAAGAAAGCAATTAAAGTAGCAATATTGCAAACAGTGAGAGTTGAACCATTAAATATAAATGAAAAGAATTAACAATTTTAAAACAAGTCCATGGAAGAGTGAGAGAGATAAGAAAACATTACCAATTTCTGACCAAGCAGCTGGTTAAGAGCAAAGTGAATTTTAGATGGTTGATCCCAGAAGGCATCCTTGTAACATGGATGGAACAGAGATACAAACAGGATTCGATAGAAAAAGTACAGCAATTCTATGGAGAATTTTTTGCTACCCATGAAGAAACAAGAGAACTAAAAGAGACAAACAATGGAAAACAAGAAGGAGCAGTTGGTGGAACCGAAATGCAACAAGTTGAAGTGGAGAAGAAGGTGGAGGAGAGGAGGAGGAGGAGAGAATGCAGGAAGGAGCAATACCAAAGATGCAAAGATCACCTAGAGAAGTGAGAATGACTAGATTGATAAGACCTATCTACACAGCTAAAACATGGAAGAAACCCTAAACTTATTTTCAATTAATACAAATGGATTGAACTTGGCATCCAAATGAAGCAGATCTTTTAATAAATTTAAAAAATTAAATTTGGACATAATTTGCTTACAAGAAGTTCATATTAAACAACATCAGAAACTATTCGAATGTACAAAACCTGGGAAAATATTTACATCTTTAGCACTACAAGAAAAGAAAAGAGGTGTAGTCTTCTATATCAAAGAATCTATAAAAGCTAATCAAATCTATGTGGACGGAGAAGGTAGAATTTTGATGGTAGAAATAACATTTAATTCAAAAGTATACAATGGTAGGAATTTATGCACTGAATGTTGGAAAAGAGGAGTTTTTTAAGAACCTTCAAAAGAAAATTACAGAATTTGAATATAAAAATATTAGGGGACTTTAACTTTATTGTAGACACATTGCGTTTATTTGGTTATAAATCTAGTAATGACATACAAGAGATTGAAATAGAAGTGAGTATTTGGGCAGATCACAACCCATTAAAATTCAAATGGAAAGGACAGAAAAGACAAAGATGGACATTAAGCCAAACAATTTTAAATGATAAAGCATTTATACAAATGTTGGAAAGTGAATTGGACTTTTTTTTTTTTTTAAAGAGAACAGACCGGGAGAGACCTCTGTCCAAAATGTGTGGGAAAGTGCTAAAGCATATATGAGAGGTTTAGTGATGACCTACATAGGGAAAAAGAATAAAGAGAAATGACAATATACAAAAACTTTAGAAAATGACTATAAGAAATTGGAGATAGAGTTACAGATAGATCCATCAAAAAAGAATGTGAAGAACCAAATGGAAGCATTAAAGCATAAATTGGACTTGCTGGATAAAACTGAGCTAGCACAAAAAATTAGAAGTGCAAAACAGAATTTCTTTGAAAATGCAAATAAACCCGGCCGTTGGCTAGCATATAAATTGAAAAAAGAAAGGCAAAAGAAATGGATTCACCAACTATTAGCTAAACAAGGGAATCTCCAATACCAAAATGAAGAGGAAAAAAAAGTGATTCAAACTTATTATGCAGAACTATATGAGAAAGAGGCGATCCCCAAGGAAAACATAAAGCAGTGTTTGAAAAAAGCGGAGTTACCTAAAATACCGGATTCAGTGAAAAATATGTTGACGGGACAGATTATGATGATGGAGCTGATGGAAGCAATTAAGAAGCAAAACAACACTAAGACACCAGGAATGGATGGGTTACCAGCGGAGCTTTACATACACTTGTAGAACCCACTTGGAGTACCAATGTTAGACTTGTTCAGTGAGGTATCATTGAATGCGAAGATACCAGACTCATGGAACGAAGCATATATAACTCTCATATCAAAAGAAGACTCAGATTTACAATAGATAAAAAACTATAGACTGATGTTGAATGTGGGCTACAAAATTTATGTAACAATAATTATGGAAAGGCTAAAAAAGGTTTTGAATGAATTTATACACCTGGACCAAAATGGATTCCTCCCCAAAAGAGGATATTAAAAATAATATGAGAATGATATTAAATACATTAGAATATTATGAACCTCATCCAGGAAGACAAATGGCTTTGATCTTCCTGGACGCACAGAAAGCCTTTGATAATGTGAATTGGCAATTTATGTTTCTACAATGGATTTTGGGGAGAGATTCATAAATATGATTAAAGCAATTTACCATAAGCAAACAGTAAGGGTGATGGTAAATGGTGATTTGACAGAGAAATTTAGTATTAAGAAGGGTACAAGACAAGGATGTCCACTGTCCCCACTATTATTTATTTTAACTTTGGAAGTGTTAAACAAAGGAGTTAGACAAGAGGTAGAGATTAAAGGTATGGAAATAAAAACAGAAGAATATAAACTGCAAGCATTCACAGATGATTTGGTTTTTATTCTATAAAATCTGCAAGGATCAGGACCAAAACTGTTGGAAAAAATATGGAGAAGTGGCAGGTTTGAAAATAAATAAAGAAAAAAACTAAAATGTTGGTTAAAAACTAAAATGTTGGTTAACAGTTACACAGAAAAATGATTTGATGAGCGAAATGGGTATACAGATAGTGAAGACAGTAAAATATTTAGTAATACATTTAACAATTAGATGTGTAACTATTATAGGAGACAATTATTATAAATTGTTACAATCAATAAAAGTGGACTTGGAAAAATGGAAGACATTACAACTATCAATGATAGGTAGAATAGCAACAATAAAAATGAATATTTTGCCTAGACTTTTATACCTTTTTCAAACAATACCAATAAAAGTGGAAAAAATACTTTGAGGATCTTAATAGGATGATATTAAAGTATATATGGCAAGGGAAAAAACCCAGAATAAGTTTTAAAATGTTGCAAGATGCAAGAACTAGAGGAGGTTTTGGTTTACCAGATTTCGAATTGTATTATCAAGCTATGATGCTTACCTAGGTGAGAGAATGGATTATTCTGGAAATTGTAAGATTATTGACATTAGAGGGACATGATTTACAACCAGGTTGGCACACCTTCTTAGGGTATAGGAAAAATGAGATACATGGGTATTTTCAAAGACATTTTGTTAGAAATGCACTATGGTTAGTTTGGGAGAAAACAAGGGAACAGCATTACCTGAAAATTCTGGTCTGGCTTTCCACAATGGAAGCATTGACACACCCAAATTTGATAGATTTAGAGAAGATTGTTACATATAAAGATACTTTGAATTTAAATGGGAAACTTAAAACAAAACAAGAATTAAATGAACAAGGGATTGATATAACTTAGTATTCATATATGCAGATACATTCTAGATAAGAGAAAGATGCTAAACTATTGTCTTTATAGAGACCTAACAGAGCTGGATCAAATATTGACTGGAAAAGAAGAAAAATGTATATAGAAGCTGTATACTTACTTACTGTCTATTAAGCTACAGGAGGAGCAGGTGAAGAATATGATGATTGCCTGGGAGAAAAAAAAATTGGCTATACAATAGAACTGGATTGATGGCAAAAATTATGGGATAAAAATTATAAAATGACTATGCCAACAGCATATAAAGAGAATTTATATAAGATGTTTTATAAATGGCATTTAGCTTCATCGAAACTGGTAAAGATGTTTAAGAATAAATCTACTAAATGCTGGAAGTGCCATCAAATACCTGGTCCTATTATCATATGTGGTGGACATGCCCACTGGCAAAGAGATATTGGACAAAGATATACATATGGCTGGAAAAAATGGTAAAACAACATATTGATTTAAAACCGGAGATTTTCTTACTGGGCATGTTGCCAGAGAATTATAGTAAAGAGAATACTAATTTGATCGTACAAGTTCTAACAGCAGCTAGGATTGTTTTTTTTGCACAGCATTGGAATAATGAAAAAATCCCTGCAGAGGAAATAGTGATTAGGAAAATACTAGAATGTGCTGAAATGAATAGATTATCCTCTCAAATTAAAGAGAAAGAATTAAGTGAATTTTATAAAATATGGGAGACATTTTATCAATGGTTAGATAATAGAAATGAGAAGTAAAATTAGGAAAAGTTATAATTAAATTTAGAAGTAAGAGAGTTTAAGATCTGTATAGACAAGATGGATGTATTTAAGTTTAGATATGGAAAGGTATGATTTAGATGATATGTTATTTTTATTGTTATTCTTTGTCAACAACAACTATTATTTTAAGAGATTTTTGTACACCCGACTATGCAAGAGTTGATGAATGATATATGATGTTAAGTAAAATTGTAAAAAATAAAAAAAAATAAAAAAATGAAAAAAGAGTGAATAGGTTGAAAGAGAGAAGATTAAGAATGTTGTGATTGATTGGAACTGATGTAATTCTTAGAGAGAATGAGTAGAGAAGTTAAAAGAACCAGGTAATGAAACAGTCTTTGAGTCTGCTGCTGGGATGTGAATGGTTTGCAAGGATAGGAAAACAGAAAAACATGGAAATTACAGTACAAACTAGATTTAGCTGTTCTTTTTATTTGATAGTTTTAATTTTTTGCTTATATTTCTTACTCCCTTTTTGTTCTGCACTGCTTAAGAGTATGTGCTTTTCTTATCATGAACCTCTGAGGAATTAGTGCAAAATCTGGGTTCATAGCTAGATTAATCAAACTAATCAGTTTCTACTTTTATTTGAAGGGGGAAATCATATATATATATACAACCCTGTGCCGTATATATGTTGGTTAATTGTTTTTACTGCTGGTATTTTTAAAAATTCAGGGAGACCGGTATAG
>JAEANM010023424.1:0-11373 GCA_017656035.1 Myanophis thanlyinensis
AATAAATAAATAAAAATAATAAACTCTTAAGATCAGTGCTAATTGTTTTTCAGGCTGTGCCTCATAGTATTTCAAAACATCTAGAATGATCCTCATATTGTTTTTAAGTTGTCTTTTCGGCAGAAAACTGTTTTGGTCAGTATATATAAATTCACTTAGAAAAAAAATTCAATCTCTCAGCCATTATGAAGGCAAATATTTTATAGTCCATGTTTAAAAATGATATTGGCATATAGTTTTTAATTTGTTGTAAATCTGACCCCTCCTTTGGTATCAATATGATAAATGCTTCCATTCATGAGGAAGGTATTTTAGCATTTAGAAATAACTTCATTGTATATTTCCAGAAGTGGTGGTCCTATTGTTTTTTGTATGCTTTTGTGTAGTTCTGTTGGAATTCCATCTGGTCTGGATGTTGTTGTTTTTTTGCTTTTTAATTGCCTCTGTCAGTTCTGCCATTGTTATATTTCTATTCAGGACTTGCCTCCCTGTTTCTGGGACTTTAGGTAGTCCTACCTTCTTTATGTATTGTATTCTTGTCTCTGCTGATATTTCTGTCTGGCTATACAGGTTTTGGAAATATTCTCAGATTATTTTTCCCCCTTCACTGTTGTGGTGTGTTATCCCTTTTTCATCCATCAAGATGTATATTATTCTTTTTTCTTTCTCTTTTTTCAATTTATATGCAAGCCATCTGCCCGGTTTGTTCACATTTTTGAAAAAAAAAATATTTTTTGTCATTTTAATTTTTTGTGCCACCTCCTCCTGAAATGTTATATTCAATTTGTGTTTTTTAAACTCAATTTTTCCCTTTATCCCTTCCTTTTTTCAGGAAGATTGTTGTAATTCAGTTTCCAATTCTTTTATCTCATCTTGCAATATCTTTTGTTCCAGTCTCCTTTTCTTGTTCTTTCTTACTATGTATGATATTGCTAACCCACTGATACATGCCTTTGCTGTATCCCAGATTGTTTAGAGTAATGTATCTTCTCTTCTGTTTTCTTTAAAAAAATATTAATGGGTTTTTAAGGTATTAAAAAGGTATTAAGGGTTTTTAAGGATCCTATTCAGAATTGTTTTTAATTAGATCATAATCTCATGGAGGCAAGATAAAAGAAATAATCAAAAGTATCTCCTCAGTTTAAAAGTAAAAAACCTAGAACAAAGATTATGGAAATCTCAGTGTACGGTTTTTCTTTAAGATCCTGTTTGTAGAAATATTGATGATATTTTGCATTTTCACTTAGGGTAATAGGCAAGCACCTCAAGCCAAAAAAAGCATTTCCTAGGATATTACTGGACATTACTGTGAAGGCAACTGAAAGGAGAAAAACACATTATAAATGTGTAAAGGGATGTTATAACTGTTCCCTTACATCTTAAACTTTGTTTTTTGCTAAAAAATTAACATGTAAAATGCAGCATCTAAATGTTTCTCCATCTTGACCCCATCTAATTTCTGCTTATCTCTAAACCATTTATTACATGATAACGTATTGACTCATTCTACCTTACTTCTTCAGTAATAATGTGAAGGTTGCAATTTCTTCTTCCCCTTAATTATATATAAAAAACCTATTATTAAATTTTCTACTAAGCAAATTCCTGATTGACAAATTATTATTTTTGAAAGAATGAAAACAAAGTGCTGACAATAGTCTAGAGTTTAGGGGCAGCTAAGATCACTGTTATAATTAATTCTTGGAACCATTTGTATTATAGGATAGAGATCAGAATAGAAGTCATTATAAGAAGAGAGAGACATTCAGTTCAACACAGTCAAATTTTAGAGATATTTAAGCATTACGTGGAAATGAGAGACTTTATCAAACTGGGATTATTATTTTTTATGATAATATTGACTGTTTTCCTACAGCAATTGCCACATATAGCTTGCAAAACTGAAATAAGAAAATGCAGAATACGAGATCCTATCCCAATTGATCATAACTATTTCCAGCCAGGTGACCTAATCATTGGTGGAATTACTTCTTTTGTCTTCATAACTAGAGATGTAGGAAGCTTTGCGGATGATCCCCATCATTCTGTTGTTGGTGAATCCCTGTAAGATATTATTTTATTTATATTGTCTATATCAATCTAGATAAAATAATTTAGTACTTCTACACTATGAATCATAATTATCTAGAGTTATTAAAATACTCTTTTCTAGAACTGAATATTTTTGCTTACACATTATTTTCTTATATTTTTTAAAGGAAGCTGACAGTTAGAACCTAAATTCCTTAATTATTTTTAAGGAACCTCATGGCTATTGAATTCCTCCCTACCCCCAGTCTCCTTGGGATGAAAATTGAAGTTTCACCCTCTAAAACTGACTCTGTAGAAGATGTGAAATTGCACTGAACTATGGGAATAATTATGTTCAATACAGCATATTGCTCCCTTCCTAATCATTTTTTTATTTTAAGTAAATTTTAAAGTTAATATTTAATATTTTAATATTTAATGTTTTATTTTGTTGTTTTGCTTGTTTTTAAGCATCACCTCCTGGTGAGATGGCTTATTTCTTATTTCTATAAGCAAACAATAAATACATATTTTGTCGCAGAAAATGAGACATACCGTTTTCTTCAGGAATAATATTGTTATAAAATGAAACTGTTTGTTGTTTAGGAGGAGCAGACAGGATAACAATATTCTGTCAGTATTCTTTCATTGATGAAATTCATTCTGCCTTTCCTAGATCTTATTTTTTTCATTTTCTCCATTTCAACAGGTTCTTACAATCAAGTTTATTAAGGTTATAAATGTCACATCATTACCACCAATAATTTTTAAGGGAAAAATACTCTGAATTTTGATTAAACTGTAATAGAATTTTAATACTCAAGACAGTTTTAAAATGTTTCTTAATATGATAGAAAAAGCTACATGTATTCATTTAGCATGCAGCATACAATGGCAGGAAATCTAAAACAAGGACAAATTGGCTGAAAAACAGCTTCTATCACAGAACAGTGGCTATATTGAATTCTATTGTATAGTGCAATATTAATGCAGTATCAGAGGTTTTCAATTGTACAGAATGTGAAGGATCTGTGTCTGTGTTTTATTTTTCTAGTAATAATGTACACTGAAGATAGCATTTAATTTTATTGTATGAGGTGCAATGACAATAAAGTAAACTAACTAACTAAATCTACATGTTAGATATACTGCAGTTTTGATAGCTTGATTGCTAGTTCATTCTGTTCTGTTCTGTTCTGTTCTGTTCTGTTCAAATCTATCCTTGGTTCACTGTGAGGAACATACTAGCTTTAATACCAGTTAACTAGTGGCACTCGAGTTTAGTTACAATGTATACATTACTGAATTATACAAAGTGTTTGTAGTTTTTTAAAAGTCCTTTGTCCTTTAAAAAGATATATGAAGTCCTCTTCTTGTTGAAGTAAGACTAAGTTTTAATTCTATGCCACTTTTGCCATTTTTTTCAATCACATTAAAATCAAATTACTTCACATGTAAGAAAAAGTGATTAACACAATTTTATTTAAGACTGATTATTAGTTTGTAAGATTTTTGAAAGAGTTTATTTTTACTGGCCTTTTTAGAAGGAGAATTTCATTTGATAAAACTTTGATTCTAATTGTTTTGTCAGAGTCCTGACTAAGCATTATCAACATATATTGACAATGATATTTACTATAAAGAAGATAAATGATGACCTCCAGCTCTTACCTAATATCACTTTGGGCTTCAGAATTTATGATAGCTATGCTGGGGCACAGACATATCATGCCACATTGGAACTTTTCTCTGGTCCTAACCAATTCATTCCAAATTACAAGTGTGGCTTCCTGAACAAACTCATATCAGTTATTGGAACTATAGATCCTGGAATCACTTTTGATATAGTAGATATTTTAGACTCTTACAAAGTTCCACAGGTAAGATGGAATGTTTTGTCTTTTCTGATACAGGAGATTGCAAAACCTCAAGATATAATTGACTTTCATATACATATTATTATATAATATGGTTTCTATGGACCATATTAAAGAAAAGGTATTTAATATATCATACAATAAAAACAAATTAAACCTCGGAATTTGATGTGACTATTATTTAGTTTAAAAGATTATTCATTAATGTTAATTAAAAATTAACTATTATACAGAAACTTAATCTTTTTGTAATCTTCTATTACTTGCTAATGCTATGAGAAAAATATTAATATTTCTGCATTTTTTTATTTTTCATTATTATATCCTGCCTTTAACTCAGGTGGTCAAGAAAACTTAGGTAGTGTTTTTGCCTTTTGCATGTAGTCCTCACTTACTAGTTAAAATTGGAACCTACAACTTTGTTACTGCGAATCATAATTGTTAATTGACAGATCATATGTTCATGCTAGACCTATAAGCTCACCTCTGCTTCTGTCATTAACTATATATTTTAGTGAAGGGAAGGAGACCCTTGAACTTAAAACCAGAACTTGGGTGTGGGGCCTTCTTGGAACTGTTGAAAGGACTGTGTTGTAGATTGGAGATAGATAATGTCATATCCCCCTGCCCTCTGTTGAGAGAGAGCTGTTCAAGTCTGACATAGATGGACTCTTTAACCTCTCTTTGAAACCAGCAATCCTCTTTATTGAAAATATGGATTTTTTGGTCTTCAAAAGAGTGGCCTGTGTCTTTATTTGTGTCATTAGGGTCACCACTCAGGTGACTCTGTTGACACAGATAAACCTCCAGGTGACCTTAATGACCTGCTAAAAATGCAAATGTTCAGCTGGCTGCATTCTCCACCATCCAGTCAGAGCTGAAGAAGCTTCTTGGATGAGAAGTGGAATGTCTTCAAAGAAAAAACGGTTGCTGCTTGAACAAATGGTCTCTTGCAAATTTCAGATGCTGCAAAGGACACACAAAATCACTTCCCAGTATTTGTGGCTTCCAAAAATCATACAAAAGTGATTCTCAAGCCACTTTCAGAGACTGTGCGAGATAACAGTTCTCTTGCAGTTCTTCTGGAGAGTTCAGAGGTCATACAAGAGCACACTCTCTTCTTGTATGGCATCTGTAGTCTCCAAAAACTTGCATGAGAATGGGGTACTCTTGAAAATACTCACCAGGTGCTGATATACAATATTCTAAAACAAGAAGCACATAAGTGGTAGTATTAATAAAAATCTGAAATAAGGTGAAGCAAAATTTAGACTGTAATGTTTTTTAGGATAGCAATTGGGGAAAAAATAAAATGTATTGTAAAGGAAGTAACTATAGTCTTTTACTGCAGACTTCAATATATGTATATAAAATTGTCATGAAACTTTGTAGTTCTTTCTAATTTGAGTTTGTATCATTTATTTATTGTTTCATTATTATTATACTTTACTTCATTTTTCTAGGTAAAGTGCTGCCCAGAGTCCTGGGGCAAGATAAAAGTACTCTAAATATTTAAGTCAGTCAGTCAGTCAGTCAATCAGTCAGTCAGTAAGTACATATAAAAATATTAAGCCAAAGTTCACATGTCAGGCCTTTTTACAGAAGAAATTCAGGGAATTGCAAAAAAGATAATCAGAATTGAAGACTTGGAAGGAACACAACCTTCATCTAGTCCAATCATTGTCTTATAAGTATCTTGAGTATAGAAATCATGTGAAAACGTATGTTGAGATATTTCAGAATTATTAATTTAGAGAGGATACACATTTTCTTTTGCAATCATGTTTTCTCCTCTCTGTTTTTCCATAGTTCCCAACTGGTTCTTCTCCAAATGAAAGCTCTTTCTACTATCACTTAGTTCCAAGTGAAGAAGTTCATTATATGGGGATTATTCAAATACTATTGCATTTCAAGTGGACTTGGGTTGGAGTACTTGTAAAATACCTTACAAGAAAATTTGAGCATCTAATATTTTCAATGTTTTCTCTTAATGGCATCTGCATTGCCTTCCTGGAACAATTCAGACCAATTTATTTCAACACTTTTTTTGACAATTTGAAATGGCTTGTTGAAACATTTCATCTTCTTGTTAACAGCAAAGCCAAAACTATCATAATCAGTGATAATTATCTTTTAAATTTAAGATGGCTGTTACGTCTACCTGAAATGGAAATAGTTTCTGTGAAGCCAAAAGGCAATGTGTGGATTGTAGCTTCCCAAGTGGGTCTTGCATCATTCTTTTATCAGAAAAGCTGGGATATCCAAGACCTCCATGGCGCTCTGAGTATCGCACCTTACTCAAATGAAGTTGCAGGATTTCAACATTTTCTTCAGACAAGAAACCATTTCTCTTCAAAAGAAGATGGTTTTATCAAAAATGTGTGGGAGCAAGCATTTGGTTGTGTTTTTCCAAATCTATCTGGGAATGAGGAAATGGATGATTTGTGTACAGGGAAGGAGAAACTGGAGAATCTTCCAGGGGCTTTTTTTGAAATGAAGATGACCAGTCACAGTTTCAGTTTATACAATGCAGTGTATGCTGTGGCACACGCTTTACATGCCATGAGACTGGCACAACAACATATTAGAAAGCTGGGTGGTAGAAAACCCAGTCTTCAGGATGCCCAGCCATGGCAGGTAATTTAGAAATGGGAATTGAATGGCATTGATTCTCCAACATCTCACACCTAATCACAAAGGGCTGTCAGATATAGATGGAAACTTTGTAATGACTTGCAGATTTCTTCCTTATTTCTCTTCTTTTGTGGAATTGGTAAATTCAATTTACTTTTTTCATGCTTTGAACTTCCCAGCTCACTTATCTCTATCTCTCTTTGTGAAAGGTTGTAGCTGATCGGGGTATATACTTTGCCTATGTCCCATCCATATATGGGAATTATTTCCTGTAACAAGCTTTACAATAGCTCGGGCACTCAAATTAAGTCTCTCTTTTGATTGAGAAACAGTATTTCAGTCAATATGGGCATGTGCCCAAAACAAGGAATACAATGGAAAAGTTTTAATCATGTGGGAACTGGGGTAACTAAAAGTTTCTATTTGGTTTTTCAAGATGAATATGCTTCTGAGGCCACAAGGCAATATCTTTGTCTAGACAAAAAAAATCTATTAATGAAGAGTGAGATTCAAATGACTACAATACAGAGCAGCATGAATTATCTTCCTGGGGTGCACAACTATATCTTGATTCATCTATAAAGATTTAGATCAAACCAAGCATATCCAGAAATCTCTTTCATTATGTATGAAAAAAGGAAAATACCTTGTTAAATATATTTTAATAGAGGCCATTAAATAAAAGCATAAGAAAAGATAATTAAATTAGTATGTATATGAAATTCAAGAACTGAGAATGCATTTAAGAAACAGGTGAAAATATATAAATAGAAATATTTCTTATTCGGGGGTGGTATATAAATCAAATAAAACCTTAAAACCTTAAACCTTATTCTGATTCTAAATTCACTACCAGAAAATTCTGATATTCTAGTGGAAACATTAGAAATGAGTATGAAATTGATCTTGCTCGTTATCCTCAGAAGTTTATGCTAGATAATACAGCCAGCCTCCTTTTAAATTTGATTTCTCCCCTGTGTACAAGAAAGATAGTCAGAAAATAAATTGATAGCCAATAAAGGTAGTGAAAAGTGACCTTAAGCTTAATGGGTCATTTGAAGCAGATTGTGCAAAGAATAAGGCCCAAGAAGCAGAATGTATAATACAGTCACAAGAATTGTTGAAGCATGGGACTCAGAAAAATTGGCAATTTAGCAAAAAGGCTCAGAAGGCAATTATGTGAGCCATTTTTCAGAGTGAAATGGGTGGGATATAAATTTAATAAGCAATCAAACAATAAAATGTGCAGCCTAACCAAATGACACTTTCTATTTAAATGCAAAATGACTGAGAATACATTCATTGAGACAGAGGATGTGAGGAGAGAGGGGTTGAATTTCATTATTTACAGAATCAAAATGCAGCAAAATCATTCTTTTTAATATTAGAAAAAGATAAATGTTGACATTTTGAAAAATAAGCCCAGCCCTTCCCTTCCTCTTTGCATAATTATTTAATTTTAAAACGTATTAAAGTGATCCAATCTATATCATTCTGTCTCTAATAACAGCAGGGGAGAAGCCTCTTACAGTGTTACAAAAATAATACAAGCTTGATTAATATAATATAATATAAATATGATTAGTTAAATAACAGGTTTGTCAATACTAACATTCTGGGCATGTATTATGTTACATTATTGAAAGTTACTAGAATATAAGTGTGATTTTTTTAATATATAGGACCACAGATAACTTTGAGGGGAACACCAGAATATTAGAGTAGAATGTCTTCCACATTCGTAAAATGTTTCAAATAAAAAAAGATTAATATGGTATCACATAGCTCTATATATTAACCATGATTGAATTTTGCATATTTATTTCATATTCAGATTCACTTCTTTTTGCAAAGAGTTTCATTTAACAACAATGTTGGAAATGAAATTTCCTTTGACAAGAACAGAGAATTAATTACAGGGCTGGAGATTGAGAACTGGGTCACATTCCCTAACCAGTCCTTCCATCGAGTGAAAGTTGGGAAGCTGGATCCCTGGGCTGCTGAAGGTCAAATGTTCACCATTAATGATGAAACCATCAGCTGGCCCAGCATTTTCAACCAAGTAGGTTCTGAATGTAATTGTTTTTGTTTAAATGATTGGGTGATATCCAAAGAACAGCTCAATATCATTTAACATAGAAAGATTATGAAAAGCCTAGGAATAATTGTAAACAGGATAAGAATTCAAAATTTCTGAAAAGCAAGGGTATCTAAGTGATTACATAAATTAGTGTTGGCTTTCAAAGTATATGTTGCTGTCAAGACAAAGAAGTTAAAAAGACAAAGAAGATACATAAAGTATTTATACTAACATTATACTATGAATGAGGGCCCCTTAGATTAGATTAGATTAGATTAGATTAGATTAGATTAGATTAGATTAGATTAGATTAGATTAGAATCCTTTATTGGCCAAGTGTGATTGGACACACAAGGAATTTGTCTTTAGTGCATATGCTCTCAGTGTACATTAAAGGAAATGGTACATTCATAAGGAATCATAATATGCAACACTTAATGATAGTCATGGGTAATTATACAAATAAGCAATCAAACCATATTAGGAAACAATAACCAATCTAAATCATAAGGATACAAGCAACAATGTTATAATCATAAGGGGGAGGAGATAGGTGATAGGAACGATGAGAATTGCAGATTTAGTTAATAATTTGACAGTGTTGAGGGAATTATTTGTTTAGCTGAGTGATGGCATTTGGGAAAAAGCTGTTCTTGTGTCTAGTTGTTTTGGTGTGCAGTGCTCTGTAGCATCATTTTGAGGGTAGGAATTGAAACAATGTCCAGGATGTGAGTGGTCTGTAAATATATTTACAGCCCTCTTTTTCACTCCTACAGATCCTCAATGGAAGGCAAGTTGGTAGTAATTGTTTTTTTCTGAAGTTCTAATTATCCTCTGAAGTCTTGTTGGGTTGCAGAATCAAACCAGACAATTATAGAGGTGCAGATGACAGACTCAATAATTCCTCTGTAGAACTGTATCAGCAGCCCCTTGAACAATTTGAGCTTTCTGAGTTGGTGCAGAAAGAACATACTTTGTTGCAATTTTTGGTGACATTTTTTATGTTAGGTGTCCATTTTAAATCTTGAGATATGATAGAACCTAGAAATGTGAAGGTCTCAACTTGATGGAATTGTTAAACCACAAGGCTAGAGTTCTGCCTTAGGCATAAGCCCATTTAAGTGAAGTTGAGCCAATCAATTTCTCCCATCTGCCAAGAAGAAGGCAATGTCCAAAACTTTCCAAATATTTTATCACAGAAGAGCAATAAAGATGATTATGGGACTGGAGGCTAAAGCATTCATGAAAATATTGCAGGGACTGCATATGTCTAGCGTAACAAAGAGAAGGACTAGGGGTGACATGATAGTAGTTCCAATATTTGACATGCTGTGGCAAAGAAAGGGTTGACCTCAAATCACTGAGGGTATGATAAGAAATAATGGTTCAAAGAGAGAATTGAGAATTGACAAGAAATTAACTGACAGTGAGAACAATTAATCAGTGGAATGGTTTGACTCCAGATGTTGTAGATACTCGATTACTGGAGATTTTTAAGAAGAGATTTGAGAGCCTTTGTCAGATTGATGTAGAGCAGGGGACTAGATATGGCTGCCATATCCATTAATCCGGCCTGCATGGGACCACATGGCCCCACCAACATCACCCCAACACCCACCAGCCTCCCCACCTTCAGCCAAGTGCAGAAGGCTAGAACTGGAAGGTAAGGCTAACATTTTTGGCTGCCAGAGTGCTACTGCAGGCAGGGGAGGTCAAAAACGGGCATGGATGGCCCAGAAGACCTCTGTGTGTTCCATTTTTGACCTGCAGAGTGTTTCTGAGACGAGGGTGGTCAAAAATGGGATGTGTGGAGGGACTGGGAGGATTTTGCATGCTCTGTTTTTGGTTGGAAATATGCTACTGGTGTCAGAGGGAGGACAAAAAAGGGCCTCCTTTAAATTTATACAGTATTGTTTGACCGTGCTTTTTCAATTTTATTTTCCAAATATACGATTAATGCTAACACTTTTTTTCTTTTCTTTATTGTACAGACCTCCCCCATTTCAGTTTGTACAGAGAGCTGCTTCCCTGGTTATTTCAAAAGAAAGCAGGAAGGAAAACCATTTTGCTGCTATGATTGCCTTCCCTGTCCCAAAGAGAAAATATCAATCAAGAAGGGTAAGCAACTTTATGAATCAAGTTGACTTATAGTTTTGCAGGTTAGTCCAGGCAGATCTATGAACATAAATGTATAGGGGCTAAGTTATACGCTTTGTCCATTCAGGACAAATCATTCTAGGGCACATTTATTTATTTCTGAATATATTTAAAACTTTTAGATATGATTTATAAGAAAAAAAAATCCAAATTACCAAACATTTAGCAGAGTAGATTAAAACAACATTAAAGCATTCAGTTTTTCTTAAATTGGGATTGTGCTATCTTTTTTTTAAAACGTTCCATTCTAATGTCTACACAATCTGTTCCATTTGATTCAGAAAGCTTCTGAAATTTTTAATGTAAGGAAAATAAGGAATGTAATTATTTCTTTTCATTCAGCAAAGCTTCTACTTATGAATGTAAACATTATACAAGAATATAAATTTAAATAATATTATAAAGTATCTGATAGAAAGAAAATCCTATTATATTTATTTACATTTATATTATTTTCAATAATAATCTCTAGGAAATAAGAAATATATAGATATACACAATATAAAGCAAATATAATTAATAAGCAACATTAATTGAAGTCATTAATAAGAAGACAGACAAAAACTTTTTTTTTCATAATTGACCCATAAATAA
>JAEANM010023425.1:0-11372 GCA_017656035.1 Myanophis thanlyinensis
CCTAGCCTGCTTCTCTGTGCCACCTACTGATACAAACACGGCACAGAAGCCATGCCTGCAACGCCTGGTAGGTGGCATAAATCAGTGCTACAAGTGAATGGGGTTTGCTCCCTGTTTATATACAAATGGTTTGTTAATGTTGGTGGTTCCTTGGTTAAGCTGTTGTTTACTATTAGATTGTTTGCCAGTGAGTTGGTATTTCCTTAATTGTGTTGTTTACTGTTGGTTATTGTGTAATTGTTAATCTTGATGTTAATCTTATCTGGGTGTTGATTTCAGGCAAGGAAGTGTTTTGGTATTTTTAATCTTTTTAACTTTTAAATTATCTGTTCTAAATGGTATGTAAATGTTATTTTTCTCTATGTGCTTGTTGATGGCTGGCTTGTCTGAATGCCAAGCTTCTAGGAATTCTCTTAACATTTTTGGACTTTTGTTGGTATAGTTTCTCAGTTGAAACTATGATTAAGTCTGTCCATGTCTTGTGAGT
Organism: Myanophis thanlyinensis; assembly: GCA_017656035.1. Classification (NCBI taxonomy): domain Eukaryota; kingdom Metazoa; phylum Chordata; class Lepidosauria; order Squamata; family Homalopsidae; genus Myanophis; species Myanophis thanlyinensis. The sequence goes on from JAEANM010023425.1 coordinate 488, forward strand.
TAAGGAGTTTTCATCATGTCTTCTGACTACTAGTTGGTGTCCATGTATCACAGAGAATTTCCAGCCAGGTGACCATTAATGTCGAGATTTGAAATCTAGTACCTGAAGGAAACTCTACAGTAATTAGGGAAATTTGGCCTAATTTAAATCTCTAACTATGATTAACATTTTAAAATGTAGTTTAATACAATCAAAAATGGTATGCAAAAAGTGAAAAGCAATATCAACCAAAATTGACTTTGAGGGCTGAAGATGACTCTGGAACAAGTGGAGCTAATGACCACAACAGAATGAAGACTCAATGAGTAAACAGGTTTCTTTGATAAGTCGTCTCTGAATAAGGAGAGGGCTCAGAAGTGCTCCAGACAGCTTGTCCTTGCAAAGAGTCTGCAAAATAGGAATCTCCAGTGGATTTAGAGTTCTCTGTTGTGCTGATTGCAGAGAATCCAATTGTATGGGTTGTTTCCTGTTCTGATTACGTAACTGAGTTGACCAATTGAAACAGGTCTCCTTTGCTGGTCTGTTCCAGTTTTTGACTCAGTCTGATCGAAGACTAACAGTTTTGTCAGGAGCTCCATAGGAACATTGGATTCTCTGTAGCATTATCTTGGATTCAGGTCAGATCTACTAAAATTATAAAAATTGTCAGGGAGGCCGCAAGGATCGTGTACTTCCCACAAAGGGAGGGGATCAGCACCTATCAGCTGGGCATCGGGTTCAGAGCCTTGCCCTTTTTGCCCAAAATCACTTCAAACTGCCTTACGTGGCCAGACGGCCACAGCAGAATGACAGGATACAAGCTACTTCTGCTGGCTAGCAGAGTTCGCTCTCAAACAGGCCCCAGCTGAGGCGAAGTTACCTGCTGAGAGGAGAATGGTTCGGCCACTCCCTCTGATTGACAGATTCTATTCAGCAGAGGTCGCAGAAGTGACAAGTGACTGGCTAATGAGGGCTATGCCTCAGCCAACTTCGTTCCCCTGATAGCCTCTCTTCTCTACTCAGCACGGAGAATAGGTGAAGCGTTTTTGCCTTTGCAAATCTTCCAAATCAACTGAGCCTGCCTACAGGGGCGATTGTGGGACCCTTCATCCAAAATATCGGATTTCCTTCTCCATTCGCGGAAAAGCCCCTTGTAAAAGGAAAGGACTTATTTACATAGCTGGGATTCTGAGGTGGTAGCCATTCGAAAGTGCGCGAAATAGCGCGTGGGGTGTGTGTGATTTTGCACCTGGCCTCCCTTCTCTCAAATTCTCTGCCTTCCTTGCCTTTTCCCATTACAGGGAATCTCTTAAGGCAATTAAAAGCCCTGTCTATATAGGGTAGGTCAGCCTAGATTCACACCTCTTTAAATTTATTTATACTGCCTTCTCAGTCAGCGATTCCTTCTTCTCAGCAGGATAAGCTCTACAGGAACTATTGATTTCAGAGCTCCCTCTTCTAGTTACCTACTGTATTACATTCACAGAAAGCTGTCCACAAGGCCAAAGAACAACAAGCAGGATTATCCTCTAATTATTCCAGCTCAGGAAGGTGTGGGTCTCTCATTCTAGGCTGTGGCTAGCAATTCCTACCTCTGAAATGAGTGACAGATCTCAGATACAGGAGGCAGCCTTGGAGAGTTTGGCTAACAGCCTCCATTGGTCCCCCAGACCAGCACAAAAAGGTTCAGCTCATCAAAATCTGCATCCAGACCAGCCTTGAATAAAATCAGGGCTACATAAGGTCTCCTCCAGATCTGAGGAGAGAGCTGCTTCTAGACGTCAGAAGGCCATAGAGAGTTCTCCAAAGCGGAAAAGAGAAGGATAACCTCTCAGCCTACAGCCTCTGCATCCTCTGATCAGGCCTACTGTGGGTCTTCCACAGGCCACCATGTGCCCCCTATCTCCTGATTGGGCTGTGCAGACCTCCAATTCACCACCTATACCTCATGTGCTGAGGGCAACATTCATGGCCACTGCTGCTGGGCTCAGAGGCAAGGAGGATTTGTTGAGGCAGTCTCTGATCTTAAATCCTCCCTAATAATGGCAGTTACTCAGGGATTCGCTAGCATGCAGCACACAAAATCACAGAGGTTATTAAGACCAGATCCCACTGTTCTTTCCGATGAACCACCACAAGAAGAGGAGCTATTGGACATGGATGTGTGGCAAACCAGATCCCAGGCTTCTTCCACCAGAAGCTGGGACTCAGGATCAGAGGATGGGGAACTCAGTGGCCAATTTATCTGAGAACGAGGACCTACAGCTGGATACCCTGGCCCTCATTGGTTTTATCCCCCAGGATAAAAACTTGTATTTGCACACACACACACAGCAATATTTAAATATTTCTTTATCTACTTGCTTGGCTTTACAAGTATATACTGTAAATCATGATAATTTAAGACAAAATATATAATTGATGTATCAGATGACATTTGTGAAATATGTAGTAAGCCAAAGATGCTGCAAAATACAAAGACGAATTTTAAAAAGATTTTTAAAAGGTTTACTTCATAAGGGGGCAGCCATTATAAATCAAATAAATAATTAAATAAATTAGTTTAAATTAAAAAACAGTCTGTACCGAGAGTGAGAAACTTATCTCATATTAGAAACTGATCTCATATACATATCAGCCTTTTGATGTTCTTATCTTTATTAGTCATGTTCTGTGTGCCCATAATCCATAGCACATAAAATGTCTAAGATTATGATTCAATATAATATTTATACTAATTATTTTCCTACTGTGGTATTCTTAGCTTCTTACTCACCTGGTAGACATAGATAATTTTTCCTTGAGTCCCTTGGTCTGCAAGCAGCATCTCACAGGATACATAGACACCACCCCAGGCAGATCTTTTTGGTGCACACCCAGCATCTATTGCTGGAGGCCACATCAGAAATGACAGAGATGGGTGATTTATTTTCTTAAGGCCTCTGGGATCATCAGTTTTTTGAGGAGAAAAAGAACGCATGATTGGAAGGGATGGAGCAATGTAAAAAGCTCAGCAGTTCTGTCTGGAAATTGAATCATAGCAACTAGAGTTTTCTTGTTGGTTTGAAACGTTTTGTTGCTTTTCCAAGTAGTGTCTTCACTCTAAGCAAGTTAATTAGGGAGAATGTGTGTAGGCAGACAGTCGTTGGAATGTACCAATTCCTAAAATTCTTAGGAGCCATTAAGTGTGGCATCCTTAATGAACTTGTGAAGTGGTCTTTATCTTCCTTGAGATTGATGAGAAAACAGTAAAAAATGGGAGATAGATTGTGTCTGACACCTCTATCTCTATTGAGAGAATTTTCCACATTTCCTTCACTCCTCTCAAATCATCTACTCTATCCAAAATGTGAACATTATTGTCCTTAAAAGAGTGTTCTTTTTCTTTTAAATGAAAGTACACTGCAGATTCTGGTCCTGTGGTGCTGTTTCTCCTATGCTGGACCATCCTCTTTTGTAAAGACTGCTTGGTTTCTCCGATGTAGAGTTCTGAACATGCCTGACTGCACCAGATTGCATACATTATATTGCTCTTCTTCTCTAGTGTGCTGAGTAGAGAATGGGTTGACTTTGCCTTTCTGCCCAGAGACTCAATCTGTCAGTCTTCTAGTCATACCTCCTTTGCCTGTATGAATCCCCGTTTGGACTCAGTCTTGGCTCAAGAAAGATGTTAGAAGATAGACTCTCTAGAGAAATAGTCTTTAGACAGAGTTCTTCTTGGATTCTCTACTTCATAGTAAGACTATCTGAACTGTGCTTCTGTTTGCAGGGACAGCGAATGATTTGGCTGGCTCCCCCAGCCTGGCTGGCATAGCCGCCGTGCAATACTCAGCTTCTAGATTGTCCAGCATAGCCGTAGTTGATTTGACTGGCTTCTCCAGACTGTCTGGCATAGCCGCCCGACCATCTGGATTGCCTTAATGTCAGTACTTCAACTGGCTCCCCCAACCCGGCTGGCATAGCCAACTCACGTCATTTTGCTTTTTAGCTGCTATTACATTGGCTGGCTCCACCGGTCTGCTGGCATAGCTGCCACGACTCGGCTCACTCAGGAAGACCCAAATCCCCAAATTCAACTGCAAAAAGCAGCAAGAGATCGGAGTCACTGCCTGGTTGATTCCTGGTGCATACTCCATTGTGATAAAGGAAAAGAGTTGGAGCAGAAATGTTCCGTTTAGGAACAAGCCGGCCTGTCAAGTGGGTTCGGAGCTGTCAAAATGGAGGATTCAGCGGAAGCAAACCGATATAACAGGAGGCAGTGGGGAAGATCGGGGTTTCCCTGTACAGTCCTAGCTTGCCAAGAAATGCTCCAGAATGCCTAAAACAGCCAGCAAGGCAGCATCTGATAAGATATGGGCAAAAGCCCTTTATTCCAAATCATCCTCTTAAGGCTGAAGAAAGAGATGCCAGGAAATGCCAAAAAGCCCTAGAGAGGGAAATCTCCAAGGCTGAGAGACAAGCCTCTATGGGAGGCTCTGTTATTTTCCGCTCTTTTCAGGCTGCACCGTTGGAACTTTCAGATGAGGCAAGGCAACAGGCCTGGTTGCCAAATGGCTCTAGAGAGCAATCCTCTCAGTTGTCTTTTCCAGACAGGAAAAGGACAGAATCTCCCTCAGCCAGGGGGCCGTGATCCATCCAGAGCCGCAATGGTCCAACTGAATGTCTGGCACTTGAGCAGAGAGTTCTGAGGCAGAACAGTTTCTCTATCAAGGTGATACAGACAGTCCAGGCCTCCGACTAACAGGGTTTATGACTCAACCTGGAGAACATTTTGTGGCTGGTGCTCCAAAGGTCACATTAACCACACTTCTGTATCAATGGCCCAGATCCTGGAGTTCCTCCAGGAAGGGCTGGACAAGACCTCTCTCCTAACACCATAATATGTAGGCAAGTGGCAGCTCTGTCCATGGTGTTAGCATGTGGGGATCTGGAGTCACTCACTCAGCACCTAATTGTGCACAGTTTTGTTAGAGGTGCAGCTAACCTAAAGTCTCCTGTGGTACACATGTATCTCACCTGGGACATGCTCGAAGTACTATAGGCCCTCACATCTGCACCTTTTAAACCATTGCAGTTAGTTAGTCTGCACTTCCTCATCTTCAAGGTGGCCTTCCTCATTGCCATCACTTCAGCCAAATGAATCTCTGAACTGGCAGCTCTCCATCAGAGAGGACATTTGCATCTTTCATTCAAACAGAGCTGCGGCTCATTCTCTGGCTGTACCCCTCCTTTCTTCTCAAAGTGAATTCCTGGTTCCATAGGGCACAGGAAATAATCTTGCCAGATTTCAGTGCGGGCCCAACCCATGCTCTGGAGAAGAAATGGCACAACTTGGATGTTAGGAGGGCCTCTATATCTACATCAAGAGAATAACCTCTCTTCGAAAGACAGAATCCCTGTTTATGTAATTCCAGCCCTCTTTGCTGGGTAATAGTGTAATGCTGAAGGATTCGGGCATACATTGCCAAAGTCTATGAACTTCAGGCTCTCCCATTGCCTAGGCAAATGACAGCCCATTCCACCAGAAGCACGGCCACGACGACTGCATGGGTGACATGGGCCTCTATCGAAGATATTGGTAGGGCAGTGACATGGTCCTCTCCATCCCCCTTCATAAGACACTACAAGCTGGACGCCTTTGCTTCAGTTGAAATGGCCTTCAATAGGCAGGTGCTCTAGAAGGTGCATCTAGATGTGGGGACTCAGGATCAGACTTCTACCCACCCATACGACAGCTGGCTTTGGTATGTCCCATTCTTGGATTCTCTACTAAGCACACTGGTGAAGGGGCATTGGTCTTACCTGATGCACTCCTTCAGGGTGTGCTGAGAGAGAATCCTGAGTCCGGGGGGAGGGGCAAAATCAGCACTGGAAATATGTCATCAATTGCGATGCCTACATCAAAACTGGGACTCACACAGGCAAAGGAGGCATGAATGGAAGATTGACAGACTCAAGTCTCTGGGCAGAAAGGCAGAGTCAACACATTTTGGATTCTCTCTCAGCACACCAAGGAGGGTATCAGATAAGACCAACAATCCTTATGTTTTGGTGTGTGATATTTAGGGTGGACAAATTTCTTTGTATTGGTGTATTTGAAGAACCACAAGTATGTGGTTTCCCCCCATAAAGTATTTTAGCTTCTCCAATACCGCAGCTATGTAAAGAATGATCAAGTTCTGCCATTGACTCTTGAGTCTCAGCTGTGTATGTTGTTCTTTTGTTGGATCCAGACACTGATTTAATAAAGGCCTAATATTGATAACCTGCAAGCCTTAAAAGCTCTTCTTAGGTACCTGTATTCTTTTTGGCATCCCTGGATTTGATAATGTTTTCTGCCCTGTGATATAATGTCCTAGGAGAACAGTTCTGCTTTCCTCAGCCTGGTTCCTCTCTAAATTCTGCCTAATAAAGCAACTGTGGCCCCTTGTGGAGCTTTCTCCACTCCAATTCTAGTGCTATTTTAATTCCCTAAGTTCCCTTCAAGAAAACATATCTATGTTCATGCAGCCAAACACCTACTGTAGTAGTCTCCATGTTATAGAAGCCTGGGAGAGGGTTGTCTAACTCCTACCAAGTCTCCCAGCATAGGAATTCTTAAAAGTACTTTGACCACACATGTTGACAAATATACACATATTTGTCAAATGTATACTTTATGTCATTGTGCGAATATATACTATATACACATACAATGAAATTCGCATAACATCCAGAGACCAGAGCCAATACACACGCCCACATAACAATCCCCATCCACACCACAACCCACCAAAATTCCCCACCCTTTAAAAACACACAAGGATCCACACAATTGGCCAAGTAATGCTAACTTCTCATTTGTATCTTAGTGGGCTTCTTAAACCCCAGATTGCTTTTTCTGTATGTCTCTCCCTATTTCTTTCTCATGTATTTGATCCATAGCCATCTCTGATTGAGGGGCAGTGCCTTTTCATAACTTATACATAGGTTCTCCAGCCTTAAGTACTTCCACTGGCTCTATTCTACAAGTCTTTTTAATGGAAAAGAAGTGATCTGACAGGAAGAAATGGATTCTCTGAGAGTGTTTCCTAATTTTTTTGCTGATGGTCAAAAAATACCTATAAAACTCCCTTCTCCAAGGAATATTAGTGATTTACTTATTCTTTCTTGAAGTCAAATGGCAGTCTAATGTTTTCTTAGTAGGATGCCATTCCTCAAAAAAAAAAAAACCCATAGTGTTAATCCACCAAAAGATTTTTCTAGCTGAATCCAGCCAAAATGCATTAGAGCTCTTTTCCAGGGTTAGAGCCATTAATACAGCAACATGGATGCAAAGTCAGTATTATCTACCAATACCTTCAGGGGTACAAATGTTGGTGACTCGTTGACTAAATACTGTTTGAAACAAAAGAAAGAAAGAAAGACCTTTCAGCCATCTCTAAAACTAAGCAACTAATTTTCTTTAGTGCTGTCCATTGTCAATATAAGTTGATGGTTGCAAGATGTCTTTGAGCTTCATTGTGATGCTTCAATTGCCAGATGCAATAGCAGTAGTCTACCAGTAGTTTGGGGGAGGAGGTGTGATATCTCTTAACTTGTACAAAAAATGTTAACCAATTACAAAATAAAATTCCATTATTCTCCATTGTGCTGAAGGCATAGAATCCAAGAATGGGTTAACTCCAATTGTGCTGATCATTTAGACTGAATCAATAAACTTGAAACCACGCCTCACTTCCTGCCTTGCTTCCAGTTTTTGACTTAGTCTATGATCATAAACACACTTTTATTGGAGCTCTGTTGGACAACCATTCTTGGATTCTGTCAGGAGAAGGAGACAATAAGATAAAATTCCCATATTATACCCAGAGGCAGCAAAATTGTGAGTAAAGCCATTTCGGCTCATTAAGCTTCTCTCTGCATGGGGAGAGCTATATAGAGGCAGGCAGCAGGGCTTCATGTCACCAATAAATGCCTCAATACTTTTTGGATCCAGTTGCTGGCTTTGACCTGAATAACAGCAGGAGAGCCACCTAGGACCTCAAATTTCCAGCGAAGCCGTTTTTTGGCTCCTGAAGCCTTTTTTCTCTGGAGAGGGAGGGCTCTGCTGCATATTGAGCACTAGGCTCCAAAAAATAGGAAAAGAAATATCCATACAGGTTTTTCTTCTGGCGTTTAAGCATATGTGGAAGAGCAGGGGAATCCTCAGTAGCAATCCCTTGGATCAGAACCAAGTCAGCTTGCAACTTCTCTCCGGCAGGGGAATGTTCTGCAGCGGCAGGCTAGCAAGGCCTCTGCTTTAAGACTGCCTCTCCCTTACTTGCTGCCTGGCTCCAACCTGCTAGAGAGCAGGGGAGTATTCCAGAGGCTCTTTGGCTGTTCCAGCTTTGCCTGGCTGTCCACAGCTCTGAAGAAGCCACCAAGGACCTGGTTTTGCCCATATGGCTTCCATAGGTATCTCAGCTTCAGCTAGATCAGCTTGCCACATGTCTTCCATTGCTGCACTTGCAAAGCTGCTGAGAAAGGCCTGCTTTCATACTGGGGCTCAGCAGGGTCTCGTTTGCAATCAGCTCCCTCTACAGGCTGCTTCACAAGGAACATCTATACCTGTCTGATTGCTGAGACAATCTCACCATGAGGCAGAGCAGCCGCAGTTGCTGAGTTACTGCCCAGGGGCCCCTGGAGCATATTATTTTGCCTTCAGTTATTTTTCTTCTTGGAACAAGGAGTGCTCACAGCTGTCTTAAGTCCCTGCCCAGATATTCTGAGGCATACTTCTGATAATTTTGGCAGCACAATTTTAAATTGAATCAAAGCTTGATTCTTAAAGGCTTAGTTCCTAAAAACAAAAGGGTTTTTTCCCTTAATCATGTATTTCCAGAATGCAACACAGCCCACAAACACATTATGAGATTATGGAAACTCTGGGACAAGGCCAGTTTCCCCCTGGGCAATTCCAGTCAAGCAGAAAGCGTACCAAGATTTTTCAATCTGCAACCGGAGCTGCTTCTAATAAACTTAAGGCCAAAGCTTTGCAGAAATCATCCTCAAAATCTGAGGAGAGGGCAGCTTCTAGGAGACAAAAGGCAATTGAGAAAGAATTTTCAAAAGCAGAAAGAAGGTTGTAAACTGCTTCTGACGGTGATCCCTCCACTTCCTGCCATCTTCCTGTAGCAACAGCAGATCCCATTCAGGCTAGGATTCATTCCTTATCACCAGAGGGTGCTAGAGAGCCATCTCAACCAGCATTCAGTCCTGAAAGTAGCAGGGATTTTTTTTGGTTCTGCCACTACAGTGAAACATGGAGAACGAGCACATTCTCGCTCTCGGGCTCCAAAGGCCACCTTTACTCCTACAGTTGCAGGGCTTAGAAGGGGGGAAGATCACCAAGAGGCCTTTTCTGAGTTACAGTCCATGATTGTAGCAGCCACTTCACAGGGAGTTGCTGAATTACAACAAGCTCAGCTCCCTGGGACTATACCTCCTATCTCTGTGTTCCAGTCAGAGCACCTTGTCACACAGCAGGAACCTTCTGAGTTGGACTACTTGCAGGAGGCCAGATCTTCGGGTTCATCAATCTGAAGCAGAGATTCTGTTTCAGAAGAGGGGGAACTCAGGGAACCTGTTCTCTCTGAGGATGAGGACCTTTGACCAGATCCTCCAGCCTTTGTGGGGTTGTTTCCACTTGGCCTATTTAAGTCTTTACTGTATAAGGCTAGGGCCATAGCTGATTTAATAGGTTTCCCTTTCACTTCATTGGATACAGGCTCAGGAGCTCGGATTCCTGGCAATCTTTTGTTTTCTACTCCAGTAGCAGAGAGTGAAGAGGTCCCCACCCCTCAGATAGTCATAGATGTGATCAGGAAGCAGTGGCATAGGCCAGGGTCACAGGCTGCCCCTAATTTAAGCAACAAAAATTCTATCAGGTGGAGCAGGAGCTGTCTGAGGATCTCCAGCTCCTGGTAGTAGATGAGCTAGTGGTCTCCTTGGCCTCTCCATCTCTGATGTCAGGTGATGTGGCAGAGGGCCTCAAAACAGAGGATAAGAAAGCGGAATCCTTCGCAATTCCTACCAAGCTGCAGCCTGGGCGGTTAGAGCCACCTCGGCTGCAACCTTTTTTAACCGTACCACCTTGATGTAGTTATGACAAATGCAAGATAGATTACCCAGGGAGGATACCAGGTTACAGCAGGACATTAATAAAGTGATTGTTGCAATCAAATCCTCTGTGGATGTCACCCATGGACACTGTCAGATTCGCCTCAAGGGCCCTGGGCGCCTCTGTAGCATTCAGTCAATGCCACTGGCAGTCGGACATGAGACCAAGTGGAGGTTGGCTCTGCCCCATTTCAGGGCAACAAGCTGTTGGGGGGGGGATCAACCTGTTGGTGGGAAACAAGGACAAGAAAAGGATTTTCCCATCCTAGTATAAGAGGGCAGGTCGCCAGTTCATACCATATCAGACCAGGGTTTTGTCATCCAGAGTCCATGTCTGACACTCCACAGAGATCTTTCTCCAGGGAACCTAAATGCATGCAGGACAGAGTAGGATACCAGGACAGGTACTGACCTCAGCCCCAGTCCAGATGGCCCTTTAGAGGCATAGGAGGTCACCCCTTCCAGCTCTTGAAATGAGTCCAGTCCAAGGCCTCCCATTGGCAGCAGACTAAGTATGTTCACAGACCAGTGGGAGAAACTGATTCAGACAAATGGATCATAAATAAGGTCAGAAGGGGACTTGTTCTAGAATTCACCTTCACTACTCCGAGACACGTCATTCATTGCCCCATTCCAACAAACCTTGCTAAGAGGGGCCTCATGGAGGAGGCCATGCAACACTTACTGGATATTAACTTAATATTTTTAATTAACAGCAAGTTTAATGTTTTTAAATTGGCTTTTAGAATTGTATATTGTGTTTTTA
>JAEANM010023426.1:0-11372 GCA_017656035.1 Myanophis thanlyinensis
CTCTGTGCTGAACCCAGGCCTGAAGCCCGATTGGAGGGGATCTAAATACAAAGCTTCATCCAGATGCTGGGGAAGCTATCGTGCCACCATATAATCGCCAGTCCCTGTGTCTTGGTATGCAGATATACATGTGAAATAATTTTTGTCTACTATGGATGATGTCCACTGATAATCCCAATTGAAAACAGCTTTATTTTTGTTACAGTTCTTTCATACTTATTCATCAGTACAAAACCCATCAATTTATGCCTCAAAAGGGAAGCAAATGCCTTTATATTTTCATCTGAAATCTATGAATGAATAAATTAGATTTGCCTTAACCACTTATGAAATGGACAGAATACCCAGTAATTATTTGTTGCCTTGTCATTTCTGATAAGAATTCAGATGACATTATAAGGCACAACTGTAGTATGCTGCTTTTAAATTCCTGAACATATATTAACACTCTATGTCAAGAATAATTTCTCTATAAACCATTTTTTTGCAAGTCCAAAGCCTGTCCCTTATAATTGTGGAGATTGGAATGTAGAGAAGATTTTGTATCCAAAATACACTTTCAAATCAACTATACTTGAAAGAAAGATAGAAAGATTAAAAACATTTATGTGATCTTTATGGTGTATACAAGAAAACGTATGAATGTTTCTGAGATACAAGAATTTAGCAAGGAAAGAGAATAGAATAGAGGGACTTTTACCTGCCTATAGAAAACATTTGGAAGCTGTTATTTTCACAGTAACAAAGGATGAAGACACTGCAGGATTGTCTAATATGCATTTGCTATGTTCACTGTTTTCTTAATTAAACAATTATATCCATTTAGATTTGCAGAAATATATTTTAAATATATATTTTATATATTTTATTTATGTTTTAAATTTTACAGATATATTGTTTACCTTTGTATTGTGTGCAACGTGTTAATTTTATTGAATTGTACAATTGGATCAGGAGTACCTAAACTTTTGTATGCCTATATCAGTTATGCCTATAAGGTTTTTAAGTGATTAGCATGTTGGAATTAACCGGATTGTCTCAAACTAGATAAATCTAAATGTGGATTGATCCATTAATATTTTTAACACTATTTTAAAGTAAAAGACCAAAGAGACAAAGTGCTGTTTTAAATCCAGTTGCCTATTATTTTTCATAGCTGATTGCAAAGTGTCTCAGCAGTGTAAATATTTCTTTTTCATAACATTTTTAAAAAATATCCTCAAAATGTTAAATTCTCATGTACTTTTTAAGTCAGCAATTACATTCATTATAGAATTAGGAACATGAGATCTCCCTGTTTAATTTGAGCTCCAAAAGGAAAAGTTCTGAAGGCAAAGAAATAGCACCATCATGAGCACTAATGAATTGATTGGCATACATGTGGGGCTTACATGTTACCATAATTAGTCATAATCAAAAAGAAAACTATCATATACTGAAATGATGAAAATTAAGGCTATGCCACATTCTTAGCTCCAAAAATAGTAATCTCACTATATCTTTGTTCATCCATCCATCTTCAGATTAAATCTTACTACTATTTTTCCTAATGTTTTGAATGTCCCGAAGGTGCTTTTTCAGGAGGCAACTGGACTTTCTTGTTTTTTCTTTGAAAGTGTTTTGCTTCTCATCCAAGAAGCTTCTTCAACTCTGAATAGATGGTGGGGAATGGAAGGATTTATATTCCTTGCAGGCAGTTGGTCATCTGCATTCTTTTAGAGGGTCATTGAAACACTTGGAGGTTTATCTGTATCCTCCAGGTCACCTGAGTAATGCTAATGGTTCCTATAGTCTGCAATTTTTTTCTGGAAATACGTTCATACTCCTACACCAGGGTGTTCATCCCAAATTGCATAGCTAAAAGTCTCTAGAGATTCTCAGTCATCTAGGTCATGGCTGTCCCAAAGGTGCTTTTTCAGGAGGCAACTGGACTTTCTTGTTTTTTCTTTGAAGACATTTTGTTTCTCATCCAAGAAGCTTCTTCAGCTCTGACTGGATAATAGAGAATGGAAGGATTTATATTCCTTGCATGTTACTATGAATGTTACTCATGACTACTAAGTCATACAATTGTGCATTGTTTTTATTTCAAACCTGTCTAGTTTTGCATCTGACCTTGATCCTTTCAGGTCTCATGTTACTTTTGCCAATTTGTTCCATGCAAATAAAATGCCTTATCTGCAGAACTTTGAAGACGAGAACAGTGGTGCAATTCAACCGGCTTCAGTAGCATTTTGGTGCGTTGTGTGCGCACCTGTGCTTTGCATGTGCGTGTGCTAACCACGCTGTTGTGCGGCACTTTAAACTGCAAATTTTTCATTCCGGAGGCTTCCCAGCTGATTGGGAACGCTGCAGGGACACACAGAACAGCTGTTCTGTGTGACCCAGGTGAATAAAAAATTAAAAAGTTGAAGGGAATATAGGGAAGAAAAGAGCAGGGGTGGGTGGAAGGGCCAAACTTCATTGTTGCTACCGGTATGGCAGAACCAGTGCATCCTGGCTGAATTTCACCACTGGACTGGAACTCGTAAATTTATGGTATATAAATTAAGAACCAGAATGAAAATGGTCAAAACTAGACTTTCAAGAATATAAGCAGATTTTGAATTCCTTAAATTGAGAAATTATTTTCATAATATTGAATGCGTAGGACAAGATTAGTAACATCAAAAATAAAACCGCACTGATTTGGACAGTAATCTATTTGTTCTTGAAGCAGGCTCATTTCATTGTGTGAAACCAGAGACTAGCCAAGTTTGTTTATGCAACATATCTACCAGCTGCATGGAGTTCCGAGACAGATCATTTCAGATGGGGGTGGGGGTGCAATTCACTGCAAAATTCTGGTGGGAGTTTTTGAAGCTGAACAGAACAGGCCAATGCGATGGTGGAGCAATATTTATGTTGTATATAAACTATCAGCAAAGAAACTGGGTGGAACTTCTGCCATATGCAGAGGTAGCCTACAACAACTCAGTTCACAGCAGCACTGGATTTACCCCATTCAAAGTGACTACTGGGATGGAGTTTGTACCCATGCCTGAATTTCCAAGAGAGCCCCACTCCTCAGTAACACTGACAGAGTGGATGGACACCCTAAGAGAAGCCTGGGGAAACGTGCTGAAAGCTTTAAGGAAAGCAAGGGAGTCACAAAAGAAATAGGCAAATCAGAAGGGGGCTCCACAAAAGGAGTTTAGGGATTGGGAATAAAGTATATTTATCCAAAGTACCTGAGAGTAAGACAACCCTGAAGGAAACTGGGTCCTAAGTACATAGGAGCTTTCTTAGTGGTGCTAATGATAAAGCCAGTCACAATCGAGGTAAACTTGCCAAAGATTCTGGGGAAAGTCTGCCCAGTGTTCCACTGTAGTTTGGAGCCCACAGCTCCAATTGAAGACATGCAGAAAACAAGCCTCAAGCCCCCATTCTGTGGAAAGGGAGGAACACTATGAAATTAAGAGAATTTGAGATTTGAGATATTTTAAGGGAAAACCACAATATCTAGTACAATGGAAAGGGTACCTGGTGTGATAAGCAAAGTGGGTTAAGGCACAAGACATCAGGGCAGACAAGCTAGTAAGAAGGTTCCACACCAAGTATCCATGAAAACCAGGAGTGGTGGAGATTCAAGAGAAATGAGTAATGATGTTAATCTATGCTTGATATCTTTCCAGGTGTCCCTTTTCCCCCAGGGGATCAGCACGTCAAGATTGAACCGCTTTTGAAACTTTCTAGTCTTATCGCTATTCAATTTGCCAAAGAACTGGGGGGAGGGAAGGGGGAGAAAGAATGCAGACTCTCCAGGGATAGACTGTGAGAGCCAAGAACCTACCAAAGTCACTGATGCAGGTGTCTGACAAAGAAATGAACTGGTCTCAAAACAAAAGGACAATTCATAGTTGGACTGTGAAATTCATGGGTGGGTAAAAGGTAACGCTGTTGTTTAATCATGCAAGCATTGCACAAGAAAAACCACAGATGATTTTGATTATTCAGTGCTGAAATGGTGTATCCAGTAAAGTTATGCTTTTGGGATTACAAAGTTCCTGAGTGTGCCTACTTCTTTAGGGGTTGCTAGTTGGATCATTGACACTAGTTATATTTAGCCTAGAGAAGAGATGATTGCAGGGAGGGAGACATGACTGACTTAACTATCAATGTAAGTTATGACTATCAAGAGCTTTTCAACAATGGAATAGACTGCCTTGGGAGCTGAGAAAGTATCATTCACTGGAGGCCTTTAAATGTGCTGGCTTGCTCTATACCAGGTAAGAGATGAACTAGAAGGCTTCTAAGATTCCTTCCAAGCCTTGTGTTCTATGAGTCTATAAATAAGTTTTTTAAACAGAATAAAGAACTTCCATGTTTCCCCAAAAATAAGACTCAGTCTTATTTTCTTTTTGGGCCCCAAAATAAGTGCCAGCTCTTATTGGGGGGGGGGATGTCTTGCCCACCTGGGTTTTTTGTAAATTAGGCTTAGATATGTAGATGACACTTTCATAATTTGGCCACATGGGAAAGAAAAACTGGACAACTTCCTCACACAACACACACACACACACACATGTATGTATGTATGTATGTAGCCTGGCCATTTCCTGGGATATATACGTCTGGAGATGTATTCTGTATTTGAATGTATTCTGTGCTTTGTGTGATTGTACTGGTGGAGGTCATTCAATTTCATTGCACAGAGGTTCTGCATTGATAATAAAGAATTAAATTGAATTGAATGACATCCTGCCACAATTGACAACACTAGCACGATGTGCCATGTGGGGTCCTGCCACAAGTGGTGGCACTGGCACAATGAGTCTTACAGCAACCTGCCATGAGTGGTGGCAATGGTGTGATGCATTACATGGCCTGCTGTGGTACCAGCCTGATGTGCCATGTGGCATCTGATCACAAGTAGCTGCAGAAATCAGACAGTGGTGCAACAGGTATTGGGGCGTGGGAGGCCTGCCTGTGGCAGTCCTAAAGTAAGCAGGTGCATGGGGCAGTATCCCCCCACACTACCTTAGCTTGGTTTTTATGCATGCACCTCATCCCACATCCTACAACCAGATGGTGGGTGGGGCTTAACTAGGGATTATTTTGGTGGTAGGGCTTTTATTGGGTGGAGGTATGAAAAATAGGCTAGGGCTTATTTTGGGGGTAGGTTGTATTTTTGGGAAAACATGGTATGAAAATAGGAATATCTTTCAGAATTTAGCCACCTTTTTCTGGTTATTTTATATTGCTTTTCAACAGCTATCTATGGCAAACTTTATAAAAGTTGTTGTCCCTAGTGCCTATCCCTGAATACAGCAATTCCATACTATAACATTGCCCATCCTATGAGGGAAAGAAAAAAAGCAGTGGAAGAAAATTTGTTCCTTGAATAGTATGTGAACAAGAAAATAATTTGTTTTGCCATGAATCCAGGAAAAGCAATAGAGTGAGAATTTGTAGAGGTGGACAAAGTCAAGCCCTTTATATATCCCTGAAAAAGCAAACTACATTGAGACTGATTAGCATAAAACTGGACTATTTCTAACTTCATTGGCCAGATTAGACATAACCAATTAAAAAAAGTAAAAGGAATCTATTTTTACTAATATGTTTTGAGTCACGTGATACACTAAGACAAAAAACAAACTAATTGTAGCTTAGCATGCTGTAAACCCAAAAGATTCCTTAATGATTACTTGTCTCATAAGAACTCCTGTAACCAACTTGATTGAAGAAGCTTACTGTGGTGCATATGCAGGCAACACAGATGTAATATAATTTATTAAATAACATACTAGGAAGCCTGGAATACTCCTGCCATCATTTTCTGGAACACCTGTCTCTTGGCCAATCAAAGGGAACGATGAAGAAAAAAAAAGACTGAAGACTTTCCAGCTCTGGAAATTCTGCTCCCAAAATAGTCTCAAGCTAAGTGTCTCTTTGCTTTACACACATTTTCCTGTTCACTTCCCTAGCTTGTGCCAATTCGCCTTTCTTCATTTGATTTAACAGTCCATTAAATGTTACACACTTTTGGAAAATCCCTATTGCACTTGCTCTTTTGCTTTATCTTGGATTGAAACTTCCTTTGGTTTAGCAGCAATGTTTCTGTCATCAAAGTACAGCTATTGAATGGCTTTATTCTTTGATAGTCCTCAACTTACAACAATTCATTTAGTGCCCGTTCAAAGTTACAACAGCTCTGAAAAAAGTGACATGCCCATTTCCTACATGATCATTGTTTCATCTCCATTGTCATGTGATCAAAGTTCAGAGGTTTGGCAACTGATTATATTTATGATGGTTGCAGTGTCCCGGGGTCATGTGACAACCTTTTGTAACTTTCTGACAAGGAAAGTCAATTTGGAAGCCAGATTCACTTAATAACCATATTACTAATTTGACAACAGCAATGGTTCACTTAACAACTGGTTGTAAAAAGGGACAATATTCACTTAACAAATGTTTCACATAACAATATAAATTTTGGGCTCAATTGTGGTCATGTCATATATACCTGTATATACCTTCACCTTTGATGAAAACTCATGATTTAGTAAAGTAGGAAAAATATACCTTTTGTAATTGTTAGCACATTTAATGGCATTAGATTCATTGAACTGTATTTTAAAAAATAACTAGATTGTACACACAAAAATTATTTTTAAACAAGATGCAAATCAGTAGGAGTAAAAGACAATAGTATGAAGAAGATTTTCATTGTTGATTGTGTTAATATATTAAGATAGCTCTCAAACCCATGCTCAACTGATTTCTGAATGCAAACAATACAAAATCTCTAAAACAATAGATTACAAAGTTACCCAGGAATATTTATATTTCTGCTTAATATATCTGCTAAAAATGGAAAGACAAAGACATAGAAATGATATGTACAAGTAATTGTTTCGTAGGAGATGTGTGCATGAAATTAATCTATAACACACCTTGTGCATTATGTACATTACATGCATATTTCTGGTATGACAAACCTGTGCACTTATAAGTCAGTAGTTCTCCACTGAGTGCCATGTAAAGAAGGAAGGAAGTCATCTGCTTGAATTCTGTTTTTTTTATTTTAACCTTTGTTATCTTATGCTACAGCCAAATAATAGTTTATATCTATTCAATAAAAAAGACAGTCCCTGCTTTACATGCTTACAGTCTAAAATGCACATCACCAAATAAGAACAAAATGAAGAGGAAGATGAAAAATGAAAGCTAAGCCTAATTAAATTTAAAAATTAACTTTACATGGTGACCATTCAAAAAAAAAAAAAGATACGGATCTTGGAATAGTCTTGCTTCCCATATTATCTCCCTTGGCTGCAGGCTGATTAAATGATTTGAACATTTGAATAACAGAGTTGGAAGGGACCTTGGAGGTCTTCTAGTCCAACCCCCTGCTCAGGCAGGAAATCCTATACCACTTCAGACAAATGGTTATCCAATCTCTTCTTAAAAGAGAGGGGGTTAGACTAGGAGAATTTATAACTTCTGGAGGCAAGTTGTTCCACAGATTAATTGTTCTGTCAAGAAATTTCTCCTTAGTTCTAAGTTGCTTCTCTCCTTGATTAGTTTCCACCCATTCAGTGGTGGGCTGCTGCCGATTCAAACAGCTTCTATAGAACTGGTTGTTACGATTATATGCAGTTCGGAGAACTGGCAAATCGCACCATTTATTGGTCCCTCCCCACCCCGCCCCACCTCTCCCACTTCTTATCACACTTTGCCTGCCTTGGGTGATGCCTAGAGTCATGCCCACAGCGGTTCAATCAATCAATTCCAACTTGTCGCAAAAGAAAAAGATCTCATGAAGTTGGAATTGATTGAGTGATTTTTTTTTTAGCCCTACACAAACTTTTCTTTCCCTGTACCCGATAGCGAGAAACATGATGGAGCTGGAAATCAGGTAGGCAAAGAAATGCTTGGGAGAAGTGAGGGCATCTGGGAGGTGGTGGGTGTGGAAAGCTCTTTGGTGCAGGGCTGCAATGGCAAAATGGGCAACGGAGCAGCCAGTGTGGGGGAAGGAGGCTTTTCCTTGCTCCCTGCTCCTCATATTTCTCTTTGTTCCAGCTTCTCCTTTACAGCGCAGCTCCCAGGATCCATTTTGATAATGTGTGTGTGTGGGGGGGGGGGGGTAATAGAGCAGCCAGTGTGAGGGAAGGAGGCCGCTTTTGCTCTTTCTCTGCTCCACTTTGTGCTGGCCTCTACATTGCAGTTCCCACCCCAGAGTGCCAAGAGATCCAGAGCACATCACAAAATCCGACCTCTTGGCACTCTGGGGTGGGAAAGCACCAGTGAGGAGAAGTCACCCCACTGAGCCCAAAGGTAAGTTCTATGGCACCTAAGAAGGGGCCAAGTCACCACCAAGGCTGGCCCTGGATGGGCAGGTCTCTCTCTCCACTGGCTGAATTTTGTGATGTGCTCTGGGATCTTCTGCGAGGGGACGGCATGTGGGTGAGTCCCACTGGCACCATGAGGTGTGTCTGTGTTTGCTCTGTGTGTATGTTTAAGGCGGAGAAGGAGCAGTGTTCAATCCATGCACCCACCTACTGCCTTTCTAAAAGGACACTTCTCCCCCTTTAGGCCATGGCTGTCTGTGGTTCAGGGAAGGAAAGTTGCTGGGAAGTGGGGCAGTTGGGGGGCACATGGTGGAAAGGCTTACCTGAAGCTTCAGTGGCATCTGCCCTACTGCTTGCCTGGGCTTGGCCCTTCCCTCCACGGGCTGCCTCCTTCAAGCGCCCAAGAATTGGTCCTGGAGATGGGATCCGCTTGATGCCCCTGCAGGATTTCAGCCTCCCAATCCCTGCGAGGTGAAAGAGCAACTTTTGTTTGTGACAATAGCTGCCATGCCCCCACTGCCCCACTACACCCACCCACCCACAGGTTCTGTGGATAGCAAAGCTTGCCACTCAGTGGTCTTCAGGTTGCCCTCTAACTCTTTTAATTTTCAGGGCCCTTGCTTAGTCCACCCTCCAAAGCTTCCCATTTCATTGACCTGTTTGCCAGTAAAGGGGGTGAAAAAAGCTGGACTTGGCCAGGGTGGGGGGTGTTCAGCGCAGACAGAAGCCTTGCAGCTCTGCAGCCCCAGGATGGGCCTTGTTGGGGCATACTGCATCTCCTCCACATACACCTTTAATAAGGACCCAGACTTTGCCAGGGGCCAGAAGGGACCAGCCTCTCCTTGCAGCTTCTGGGACCCAGGGTACTCTCAAATGTATCCATTTCATTTAGCATCTGACCATATTGTTAATCTTTGAGACTTGGCCTACTTCTTTTTGAAGAGTTATATTTATTTATTTTTTAGATAAAAATGCCCAGAATAGAAGTGTTGCTCTCCAAAAGTGTGAATGTTCTGGAAAACTTCACTCACAACATTTTGGAAGATGCAGCTCTCATGTGAGCAGTTCTTCTCACTGCCTCTTTTCCCCTCTTGGGCTTTTTCTTAGGGAGCGCAGAGGCAGGTACTTCAATGCCCTGAAAGTCCTCAGCCTGCCTAGCCTTTACCTTCTCTCTTCACAGCAAAAGGAGCTTTTTCTCTGTGCGCACAGAGGCTGGGCATTTCTCTGCAAGGAGAGTTCTTACACATTCTCATTAGGAATAGTTCTCAACTTATGGCCACAACTGAGCCAAAATTTCCATTGCTAAGCAAAATTTAAGTAAGTTTTTTTCCATTTTGTGATTTTTCTTGACAATCACATTAAGTGATGTTCAGAAGTAGTAAATAAACAGAGATTGTGTTTTGTTGAGGCTTTTGAGGTGAGCGGCCGGGAGGTGGGCCAGTGATTCCAAGATGGCCATACCCACCCAGTCACATGACGACCCAGCCAGACCACCCAGCATCATTAGGGCAGAGAACCGGTTATTAAAAAATTTGCAGCCCACCACTGCACCCATTGCTTCTTGTCCTACCCTCAGGTGCTTTGGAGAATAGCTTGACTCCATCTTCTTTGTGGCAGCCCCTAAGATATTGAAACACTGTTATCATGTCACCCAGATCCTTCTTTTCATCAGACTAGACATACCCAGTTCCAGGAACCATTCTTTATAAGTTTTAATCTTCAGTCCCTGTTTTAGCCGAAAACCCGGTCCAAATCGGTTAAGAAATACAGCAGACGGGAGGTCAGTTTGGATGACCATGAAGGGTCCCGTTTATTTCAAGCCATGAGCAAAACTCACGATGAGCTTTTGCTCCGGTCGTAACTCGAGGAGAAAAGGTGAGCCACGGTTTTTATATTTTGCCGCGGTGTCATTTTCCGTGGCTCCCATTGGCTGGCAAACCAGCCAATGAGAATTGTCCATCCAGCAGCCAATCAGCTGCCAGTTCAAAAGTCCGCTTAGTCGGACCGGAGTGGAAACTCCGGCTGCACCTGCGCAGTACATTACACCCCTCCCCTCTCGGATTGAGAGTTCGAGATGTTCGCAGTGCGCACATGTAGTCCTTGAGGTAAGTGAGGCGGTGCCTTGTGCGCATTGAACGGTGCAGGTTCTGTTCATTTGAGCCACTGCTGCTGCCATGGATGGATGTGCCGGGGACCTCTTCTGTTCCTGGTGGCGATGGCGGTGGCAGTGGTGGTGGTGATGGCCTGGGCGGCTTGGACGGCTTGGGCGGCAGCTGGGCCTCAGCAGCTGAGAGCGCGGAGAAGGCCCCCAGGTAAGTAATGCGCGATCCCCCTAGTTTTGTCTTGGTCCCTGGGGTTGTTAGGTTCCTCCTCCCTGCTCGTGCCGTCCCCTTTCATTAGTCTTTTGCGGAGCTGGTCTATGTGCCTTCTCCAGGTACGGCCATCGGCTAACTTTATTTCATACGATTTGGGTCCGGTCAACTGGCTTATGGTCCCAGGTACCCATTTGGGTGGGCCTGGGTAATTTCTTGCGAATTCCCCCTCCCCCTCCAAGAAAGTTCTCACCCCTGGGGAGGGAAAATGGGGGGGTCATCCGGGTGGACTCTGCTAAGGGGAATCTTTATTTTACGCCCCATCAGAAGTTCTGCCGGGCTGCGGTTGGAGGTGGGTGAGGGGTGGAATGTTGGGCAAAGAGAAAAGTGTTTATTTTTTGCTGTAAATTGCCCGAATGCATTCGGTCGATCGCGTCCTTCGTTGTCCGTATGGCTCGTTCTGCCCGTCCAGATAAAAATAAACCAGGTAGATGGTTAGTTTATAAATTAAGGAAAGAAAGAGAATCAAGAAAAATAATTCAGCTAAAAAATGAGCAAGGAGACTTAGGCTACAGAAACGATGAGAAAAAAATAATTGTACAAGATTATTATAGTAAATTATACGACCAAGAAAAAATTTCGGAAGAAAAAATTAAACAGTATTTGCAAGAAGCAAAATTACCTTCAATACCCAAAGATATTGACGTAATGTTGGAAAAAA